>QEOT01007880.1:5759-46800 GCA_003123785.1 Pterocarya stenoptera
AAAATAAAATAAATATACAAAATCAACTTCATTAAATACATAATAATTACAATAAGATTAATTCTTATAAAAGTTGGAAGCAAAAAACATGAAAAGAGAAAGAAAGGTTGGTTTACAAAAGATGGGTCTTGGAGAGTGAGGAAGACTACAGAGGGATTTGGACGAGAGAATAAGAGGTTTCAGATGAGAGATTTCTGAATACCCTTCTTTATTTGCAAACTCATTTATATAGACACTAGAACAATACAAAACAATAATTCTAATAATACATGAACAGTATTAACACGTGAAAGTAAATAGTATGTACAAAATCATTTGTCGTTTTCTTGAATAATAATTTTGAGTAGTGACAATAATCTGACTTAAACAATGTAGACGAGATTCTTTGTCTTTATTCTTCAAATGAGATAATGTTTCTGACAACTTTCATCTGTCATGCTGACTAATTGAAAAGTAGTAATATTCTGGAATCACATAATCTGAGGGTCATAATTTGCTAATTCCAGATCAAACGAATCTTGAGAATCCATTAGATGTACTAAATGGTAGAGTGAGTAGCCTTAAGACAGAGAGGCCGTATTTCCTTCAGAATGGGAGGCCTGTTGAAAAGGAGAGGCATGTTAAACTGGTGATAATGCGGATTGTTGCAATGGAGATAATCTTACTGCTTGATTTTGTGCTTCTGGATTATGTGCGTCTTCTTCATCATGTCTGAAACTTGTGACATTGCCTTAGCTAATTTTTTCAAATTTTTTTTTATGGTAATAGATGCTAATTGTACTTGAAATCTACTTCGTTGGACTAAGACTTTAGGGGCTTTGGTGATTTTAGAAAATATTTTTAATACATGGTTATAATTGTATTTTTTCCACCATTTGACAGAGACCTGGTGGGCTAAAAATATGATGTTCTTGAGAGAGGGATGGGGTTTGAGAACATATTCAAATTTCATAATCCAATTTAATTTTGTCTTAAGGAATAAAAGAAGAAGTGGTGAACAATGGTTTGATGCGGGTGGACAATCATCTTGTAAAGAAAACATCCGAAGACTCACTTGGAGAGGGGGATGAAGGAGAAAATGTTCGGGTCCATAATAGTCCCACCATAATAAAAACCATTTTGAAAGTGTCCTGATTTCTTATAATTTTTCAAAGTGAATGAAGTACGAATGTCGCAAATTTTTTTTTTGTTTTATAAACATTTTTATTTATACCTACTGATAGTCATAATATGACGGATCATAAGGCTAAGAAAACTTTATTATTAAATGTAGACCTTTTTCATTATTCCAAAGTGAGAACCTGTTTAATGGTAACTTTATGAAAGACAATAATTGGAGATGCAAGTGGAGAAGATTAAGTTTGAAATGAACAATAAATCTCATAGAGAATAATTGAATTAGTGTCTACTAATATGAATTCATAAAAATGTTGAATTTTCTTAAGATTTTGTGAAATGTAATGCCAATCTAGTAAAAGAAAGACATCAAGTAATTTTTGGGGGTCAGACAGGTGTTGAATTTCAAATTCGATAGAAAAGACTGTGTACCAATGAGATTTAATGATAATAGGAGATGTAGAAGACTAAAATAGTAATGGAAGGTTTACAATTTGAAAATGATAAGAAGAAGGAGAAACAATTTTGGAGTATGTTGGTAATTTTGGAGAAGTTTGTGGTGAAAATGGATTATAAGATGGTTTAATATTTTGTGGTAATGTCCCCAATACCGTATATAGCTTTGGAATTGCAAAAGGACATGATGAAGGATACTTTTCCCTGTAAGAATTATCGAGATAGAAAATCAGGAAGAGAATTAGATTCTCCTTTAATATGTTTAATATCAAAATAAAAAATACTTAATATAGCTTGTCATCTAGCAAATATCTGTTTAGTAGCCAGGTTTTTCATATCTTTAATCAAAACTTCCTTGGCTCATTTACAATCTATTCTGAGTAAAAACTTCTGATTTAACAAATCATCTTGAAATTTAAAAATACATAATACAATAACTAAAATTTCTTTTTTAATACTACTATAATTCATTTAGGTAAGATTCCAACATCCTGAATGAAATCAAACAATCTGTTTAGAATTAGTTGATAGTTCTTGTTTTATAATTCCTCCATAACCCAAGATCAAAGGTATTTGTTTTAACAATTTTAAAAGTATGAGGTGATAGAAGCTTTAAACATGGTAATTTATTTACGTGAGACTTAATCTGTTTTATAATATTTGTATGTTTTTCTGTCCATAGAGGTAGATTTTTTTTTAATCTTTTAAATAATGGTTTGCATAATGGTTTGAGAGATTGATAAAAATTTGCAACATAGTTAAGACTCCTAGAAATCTTTGTAATTGTTGCTTATATTTTATTTCATCTAGAAATTTATCAGCAAATTCAATTGATCTATTAATTGGTGTGATAGTTCCTTGATAAATATCATGTCTAAGGAATCTAATTTTGTTTTGAAATAATTTTATTTTTTGTGATAAAACAACTAATCTATTTTGTTTAATAATTTGAACAAAAGTATTTAAGTGTTTTTAGTGTTATTCAATAGATGAAGAGAATATTAATACATCATCTATATAAATTTTGAAAATTGAGTAAAATGGATAGATATTTCGCTCGTAATATTTTGAAATTCACTAGGGGCATTTTTTAATCAAAATGGCATAACATTCCATTCATAATGTCCAAATGGGACTGTAAATGCCATTTTATATCTATCTTTTTCAGCAATTTGAATTTGCCAAAACCTATTTTTCATGTCAAATTTTGAAAATACTGTTGTAGCATTATAAAGACGATATAAAAAACCTTTCTTATTGAAGATTGGGTATCTAATCCATTATAACACTTTATTTAAAAGTTTATAATTGATAACTAGGTAAGGAACTCTTCCTTTTAATTATGTTTGTTTTTTGACATAAAATGCAACACAACTCTATGGTGACTTACTTTTCCTAATCAATCATTTTGTTAATAAATCATTAATTTTTTTTTTTTTTTTTTGCAGAGTTATAATAATTCATTATTTATTTGGATTAGTCTGGCCTTAATTGGAATATTCTTTTCGAAAAATTCTTTCTCATAAGGTAATTCAACTATATGTTGTTTTATAAATTCAAAAGGCAATAGGTAGGTTAGAACATACTTCTTTTTCAATTATAGTTTTAAAATTACCAATTTTTTAAATTAGTAACAGATCTTTTAATTGTTCTTCAATTTTTTTATATTTTAATTATTGTTTGAAGAAACTTATCTGTTTTTCTTTTCTTTTAATCCTTTTTTTTGTTAAAAAATTAATTTATTTGGTTACTGAAACTCCTTTTAAGGAATTAATTTCCTTTGATACAAGATGAAATAAGAATTTAAATTGAATTTATTGTCCAAATATTTTAGTGAAAATTCCTTCTTCTGTTACAGAAAAAGGGTAAAGTAATGTAAAGAATGGGTTTCCTAATATTACTTCAGTGTTAATATTTTTTTCTAAAATAAATGTTGTTTTAAAACAAATTCCATTATTGCAAATATGTCATTAGATAGTTTATAATTTATGTTTAATTTTGATCCATTAGCTTGGATAATATCTCTTTTGTTTTTTCAAAATTTTTGAAAGGTATTGATCTTTCTTGTATACAATTTAAATCTGTTCATATGTTTAATAAGAAAATTGTAGTAAATAAAATTATTGATTAATAGAGATCGTTACTTCAATATACCATTTTTAAAAAATTTATCTTATCGATGATATTAATGAAGTTGTCTGTTTCATCTTTAATAATCATTGTTGAACAATCTCCTTGTTCTTTATTATGAAAATTATCTATATTTTTGTCGATTTTTAATAGTATAATTTATTGTAGTAATTGTTAATTTGAAATTTCTAGTTTAAGATTAGATGTCTTCAAATTTCTAACCTCTTGTTTTATCTCATTAATTTCTTGTCGTAGATCTTGTATTGTAATTCTTTGTTTTTCTGTTTTAAATCTTCCTACTATTTCTAAAAAATTATGTGTTGAAGAAGTTACTAAAGTGGTTTGATTATTAAAAGTATCATTTAGCTTTTTTAAATATTATTTTCTTTCCTGTGGATCTTTAATTTTGTCTATTAATTCTAATATAATATATTCTTGTTTTGAAACATTAATAGTTTTACTACAAATACAATTATTTTTATCTATACAATTACTAACATGTACCTCATATTCCTCAGTTTCATTATCAGAAAATTGTTCCAAAAAACTTGATTATTTTAATTGATAGATTTCTTTATTTTCTAAAGAGATGTCCTCTTTATCACTTGAATGTATTATAGAGATATTTAATAATTGTTCTTTTAATGTTTCAGATATATCCTAATTCATTAATCTGTTGTTTGACTTTACAAATTAATTTGTAATGTCCAACTTTTTCACATTTATAATAAACAATTTATTTTTTCTTTTCATTAGTCTTTTTTAGAATTTTTATTGGTTTCTTATATATCTGTTTATCTTTTATATTTTTATAAGGTTTTTTATATTTTCTTCTTTTGTTAGAATAATTGTTATAAACTATTTTTTCCTTTTTGTGTCTTCTTGAGGGATCTACTAATAGAATATATCCAAATTGTTCACAAAATGTACCTAATTCCTTTCTAGCAAATTTCTTTTTTTTATCCATTTGCCTTTTTAATCTTAAATCATTACACATAATCAAACCAGTTCTATTTATAGTAGTTATTATATTACCATATGTGAAATTTATAAAATCAATAGTACCATCTGACTTTACTAATGATTCTTGTACATTTTGGACGAAGTAATACGGAAGTCCAATTATGAACTTGTCCTTCCAGTATGGTTGTTGACAGTTATTTATGATCATAACTTTAATTAGAAATACATCTTTATACCAACGAAAATCAGATAATTGATGACATCTTAAATTAATTAGCAAATCACTGGTTCTTTATTTAAACTGAACAGGATCACCAACAAAGTGTTTGGTTAATGCATATATTAAAGTATTTTCAACATCTTTTAATGGTAGACTATCTTCTGTCTTAATTATTTGTATATTTTCATCATATTTATATGTAAATAATATTTTTATTCTCTGTTCATGTGAAAGATAATGATCCCACCAGCTTTTTAATTAGTTAGTAAAACCTGTAACTATAATATGGATTACTTGGTGATCAGTTTTTCTATTACTTTTATAAACGTTAGCAACCATAATCTTTTCTTATAAATGATTTAATATTTCATATTCAAATAATCCATCTATGTTCCATTCATACAAGACATCTGGTGCAAAAGCAGATCTTACTATATGTTCTCTTTCTTCGAATTGCATATCCGGTGGAGTAGGTCTTGGATATCAATTACGAGTAATAGAGACATGATGTTTAGAATCTCTAGCTAAAAAACTATTAACATAATCTCCTCTAATCTTACTTATTTGCAAATCTAAATTATTAAATTGGTTTTCAATATTACTAATTTCATAATCAGATAATATAGCTGAATCTGTTTTACTTAACATATTAATATGGAGTTGTTTTGAGGTAGATGTTGTATTGAAAATGCTTAATTTTTCTAGTTTGTTAGAGATTTGTTATAATAAATCATTTTTATTTTTTTTAAATAATAGTTTTTAGATGAGATGAGATTTCATGGGGAATAAATAAATGAGTTTCTTTTGTTTATTTAATAGTAGGATTAATAGGAGATATTTGGATTTCAATTCTTTCTAATTGTTTAGTCATAGTTTTTAGATATAAATTGGTATAATTGTTTTGTTCGATTATATTATCAGTGTTTTTAACTTCTACTGAATTATTATATATTTTTTATTGGCGAGTCCAATATTTGAGTATTTCTTTTATTGAATTTAATGGCTTCAAAAAAAGGATATTCTTCATAAACAATTTGATTATTTTCTTCTTTAATCTATTGATTATTAGTCATGTTTATAATAAATAATTTGTTTGATTTATAAATTTCAAACCATGTAAAGAAAGGTATATTAATTTGTATTCCTTCTAAATACTCGTAATATTTTTTTTTCATATAATCTCTTTATATTTTTGGAAAAGTCAAGAAAAATATATTCTAGTGTTGTTTTCATTAATTTATAATGAATCATATATACTACTATTAAAGAATGTGATCCTTTCATCATATGATAACCGTGTATTTTAATATTTAATGTTAAAATATATAAGATATTAATATCGAATAATGAAAAAGAATAATTAGGATAACAATTTCTAGACCTTGGAACAAGCTTAATTCTACCATGTCAATTGTCCAATCTTGTAAATTTCTTTTTATATCTGTTATACTGTAATCCTCTTGGTTGATGTTATCATGTTCTATAGGAATATTAGTAACGGATTCATCAGATTTAAACAAAGAGTTCATTGAAACAGGTTTTATAGTAAAGATTTCATACATTCAAAGAGAAATAAGTAAATTAAGAACTTGAGCGAACACCACCGGGACCACCCTTAAAGCCTTCCAGCATGAATGGGCTGACCAACGGATTTTATTGGCTTACCAACACAAGTCTCCCAATATATTTCATTTTCTTTTTCTATGGGTTATCTTTGTTAAAATCTATATCAATATTTTTTATTTTTTATTTTTTTTACAATGCAATGATACTTAAAAGATATCTTATACTTTTAAATTTATTTATTAAGAATTTGCGATGATTTTTCCAATGTTCTAATAACTCTTTTTCTTTTTAGTCGAGAAAAATGCTACTATTTTTTTTCTTCATATATTCTTGTTTGAGATATTCTTTATTAATTTTAAATTCTTCTTTACTCAGGGTGTATATTTGAACATCATCTTCAACTACTTGTGAATATGTTTAAATAAAAAAATATTATAAAAAATAAAAAAATAAATTATATTATATATTATTTAAATATTTATTATTAAATAAGAATATATATTTAATATTACTAAGCATTACTCCATACAATTCTTATCTAAAGCCTTTATTTAAAAATAAATAAATAAAATCTATGAAGCATTTATTTTTTATCAATTACTATTTACTATTTTAAAAAAAACATCTCATATTCTAGGAAAACAAAATTATAAGTGTAGGATGTAAGAATAAATAGTAATTGACATATAGCATTTATCTTTAAGCCCCACACTCAGCACACCACTTAAACATGTGATTTTACTCTTTTACCCTCTTTTATTCTACACTTCCTTAAAAAGCCCCATGCCTTTCATTTTCTTCTCTCCATCTTCCTCTACCTCACATAGCTCTCTCTCAAGACTCCAACACGCTTCCCATTTCTCTCCTACTCCTTACAACCTCAAGTCTAGTCAAGTTGATGACAATGTTGCCAATTTGGTTAGATTCATTTTTGGGTTTCCTTCCCACTTGTAAAAGACAAGCACGGTTGGTTGTGAGGGATTCTTTAATGGAAAACATTTTTTTCCCTACTTTAAGCCCTTCAGTTCTATAAAAGCAAGCATCGACATTTGAAGTAAAACTCTTGCATTGTTTTCTTTTTTTGAAAACTTAACATTTGAAGATGAGGTGTGAGGGATTCTTTATTGTAGGTGAGAAAGATCAAATTGTGGGTACAATAATGATAAGAACACACAAAAGAAATATCAAATAGTTGCTCTTTGGAGAGAAATACAGCATAGTTAATTAAACTTGCCTTGATATGAACGTTTAAGATTAAAATGAGAGAGGAGGCGGGGGCTATTACCTTCCTGTGTTGCCGATCGGAAATCAGATGCCCAAATCTAAGTATTTATTGCAGGTGAAGAGGAGAAGAGGAAGGTTGAAAGATGAAATATCATGTTCTAAAAACATTAGTAGTGGACTCAACTTAGTCAAATTTTGATCAAAGTTTAGTCAAGTTGCACAAAAATCTACTATAATAGACTCAATAAATCTACAGTAATTTGAACCTAAAATTTGTTCACTGGCCAAAGGGATTGGCCAAATATTATTTTCATCATAAAAAATTCATCTTTTTGCTGCCTCTATTATTCCCGCACAAGAAGAAAAAGATAAAGAAAAATTCCTCTTACTTCTGTGCAAGAAGAGAAAAATGAAAGAAAATCCTCTTCAATTGAACAAAAGTATACCCAAGCAACGTCGAAGGAAAAATCATCTTCATCATAAAAGGTATACCCAAAAGTATCATTTCCAGCATCAAGGAAAAATCCTCTTCAGCACCAAGCGACGCCTCCTGGTCTAGTTTGCTTCCTTTTTTTTTTTTTTTTCCTGGGGCTACATTTTATTCTGTTTGGTCAAACTCTTCTTGTTTTGAGATTGCATTTTTTTCTGGGGCTGCATTAAGGTATATCTGTGATCCTTGTTTTGAATTACTATAAAACTCTATCAGTTTTATGTTGCAATAGAAAACTTCATCTATATGATTGAAAGTTGTCCACATATTTAATTGTCTCACCCATGCATCTATTCTTGCTTAGAATGGATTGGCTTGGTTCTTCAGAAAGGCATCACAATTCTAGTGAAGATAATTTTGCTGTTGCCATTTGATTAATTTTCATTTTTAGAAAGATTTTGTGCTTTTCTTATCATGCTAGATCGCCAACAATATGCACGACATGAAGATGATAATAGAAAAGGCTAATGATCACTAGAAATAAATTATTTGATTTAAGTATATGTCATTTCGGATCAAGTGATCTAGATCTTGGTTCATTAGGGTAGTGGTGAATTATGGTTTCTAACACTATTTCGAAAATAATGGCAAGACCACACTATTAGAAATTTGTTGACAATGCCCTCAATTGCAAATTATGGAAACAGGTAGAACTCTTGGATCTATATGTGAATTCACCTTTAGTTTACAAGTGGGTTGGATGATATTAGTCATGCCTCATGTCTAAGTGACAATTAATATGCTAGTGTTTGTAGTTCAGTCACTAGAAATATATTTCTATGATAGTCAATACCTTATCAACCTTTACAAAAGTTATGTATCGGTAGTGCGAGAATTGCCACTCATAAGAACAGAGTGGAGAGCATGGTCATTAATATATGATTCACCATATATGTGTATAACATACATAACAATGAAAAATAATGGTACAACAATACTATTTTCAACGATAAATGAAAATACTTGTAAGTCGTGCTAAGAAAAACTAGTTATAATGTATTTTATGGAGTAATGTTTTATTTGTGGTTTGTTAAATTTTCTAGAATTATGGAGTAACGTTTATTTGATGTTTTGAATCTTGGATTGTATTTGACATTTTAGGAGTCTTTTAACTCCAACATTGTTTATGTTTTATGGAGTAACGTTTATTTGATGCAAAGCAAAAATGTTTGTAGTTAGTGAATCAGTATTGCATAATTTTTTTGATAAATTGTTAAGAAGGTATCCATTAGCATAGAATAACTGAAAAGGGACATTTCTATTTTCATATGTGATACTACCTAATTCAATGTATACATAATAAGCAAACATCAAAGATTCAAAATGGCTATAAGACAACCATAAACTTTAATACAACCATATATCACAAAACAATAATACACCAATACAACCATAAAACAATAAAATAATAATACAACCATAACGCATTATGCGACACTATATTGTTGCCACATGTTCTCGATGAGGTCTGCTTGGAGTTGACAATGGATTTTCTTATTCCTAAGAGCTTGATGTCGTTGAATAAACTTGTTAAATTCAGGTGTAGGGTTTGTTGACTCTGGATTGTGTGTACTTTTTGTCAACTAGTCATATTCAAACTCTTCTTTTCCTTTATCAGTCCGTTTATCTTCAATAATCATATTATGTAAAATTACTCATGTCATCACAATATCCTTGAGTGTTTCAATGTGAAAAAATAGTGCAAGTTTATGAATTATAGCAATTCATGCTTGAAGCACACCAAAAGCATGCTCCACAGTCTTCCTTGCGGACTCTTGGGCTGCAGCAAAGTATTTTTTCTTATTTCCTTAGGGAGCTAAGATGTTTTTAACAAATGTTGCCTATTGTAGATAAATGTCATCAACAAAATAGTATCTCATTACATAGTTATGACCATTAATGGTGTATAAGTAAGTCAGATTACGTCCTTGAGCGATGTCAAAAAATATAAATGATTTATCAAGCATATTTATATCATTATGAGATTCTAATAATCTAAAAAAAGCATGCCAAATTCATAGATCGTAAGAAGTCACTGCTTCTAAAATAATTGTCGGTTCGTGAATATGACTAGAGCATATACCATGTCAAGTAGTTGGACAGTTTTTTCACTTCTAGTGCATACAATCGATGCTTCATAACATACCTAGAAATCTATGTTTTTAACCAACTGCAAGCAATCTAACAGTGTCATCATTATTGGGTTTCCTTAAGTACTCTTCAGAAAAAATTGAAACAACTGTTTTGACAAAAAATTTTAGGTTTCTTACTGCGATAGTCTCTCCAATATTTAAATATTCATCCATAAAAATCAGCCGTGACACCAACTGCAAGCATCCTCATAGCAGTTGTTATTTTTTGAATGGAAGAATAACCAAACCTTCCGATTCTATCTTATCTTTGAACAAAATAAGGTTTATGGGCTTCTACCGCAGCTTGGAGATGAAGAAATATAGAACGAATCATTCGAAAGTATTTGTGAGGATAGATTGGAGGATCAGTAAAATAGTCGTAAACAAGATTTTGGTAGGCTTGCAATTGATCGCATTTGATGAATATACGTGTTTTTTAGAAGAACCACGTGAGTTTGATCATTTTTCTTCCAAAACAAGTTGCTTGCTATCTCAAATTCTTCGTCAGATTCAAATCAATAAGTTTCATTTTGTAAAAACAATAAATGATCTATTGAGGGAAAATGAAAATAAAAGGTTTCATAGAGACACTTGAGTTGAAGTTAATGAAATTATTAAGGGAATGCTATATTTTATAGTGAAAAAATATAACCGTTAGAGAAATATAACCGTTAAAAAATATATCCATTGGATAAATATAACTGTTGGAAAAATAAGGTAGTAAAAAACATATTCGTTAGAAAGATATGACCGTTAAAAAAATATATCAGCTAGAGAAATATACCCGTTGGCAAAAATACTGAACAAAAATATCCGTTGTAAAGATATGACTGTTGAAAAAAATGACTTTTGAAAAAATATATCAGCTAAAAGAATATGACCATAGTGAAAAAAAGACCATTAGAAAATTATATCCATTAGGAATAATATGAACATTAGAAAATTAATGTATACTTTTCTAATAACAAATAAATATTTGAATTATAAATAGAATTAAAATAAATAAAAATATCAAAATAAACATTTTAATAAAATAATAATAGATTTGTTGAATCTGTTATTTAGTCTTATTAAAAAGGGGCTAGACAAATTTATAAAAATAATTTTTCTAACTAAATTTTGACTAAATGGGACAGGTTTGGAGGTTGAGAATTATAAAAAATTCTCATCTCAACTCATCATTACACTTTTTTCAAATCTCCATATAAAATATAATAAACAATTCAACTTTTTCAAATCCCAATACACATTTTTCAAATCTTAATTCAACTTTTTTAAATCTCAAAACTAAAAAATAATATTTTACACTCTAAAACAAAATACAAAATTTTCATCTACCTCCTAAACCTACCTAAGCGATGCCATCTTCTTTTGGTCTCCTAATATATTGTGTATTTTTTTATGAAAATGTATTCACATCCGCCACTGTTTGGCATCAGCCAAAACACACTATAAGTGAAATGACTAAAAACTCCCTACAACAAAACCCAACCTTCCGCACGTTCCCTTTCATTTCACCCATTTCAAATTATTTTTACTACATTTTTCTTCCTGCGTCGCCCGTCGCCCATCCTTCCCTCCCCCGCCCATCGTCTCCCCCCACCCCCACCATCGATGTCTCCCAAGGCATCCAGCCTGTTGCCCATCCGCGTCGCCTAAGGCATTCAGCCCGTCGCCCATCCGCGTCGCCCCAACCCACTCCCGATGGTGCAGATTTGGTCATGAGGGAGAGAGAATCCATGAGGGTGAGAGGAAGGTCGGTGTGGGCTGGGGAAGGAGGGTATGGCCAAGGGGTGGAGGTCCGGCGTGCTCGTGGGCGGCAACGATGCACGGCTGTAGGTGGCGGAATGTGAGTCGTGACGTGGGGAAACTACAGGCCTCGGGCTGGGGGAGGAGGAACAGCTTGTTGGTGGTGGCCGATGGCTGCGGTACGATGCCCAATAGATTGCGACGGCGGCGCTTCGGCGCTGTGGCGGATTGGACTACGACGGGTGAGAAGAGAAACGGGAATGAGAGGGGAGGGATGGGTTTTAACGTAGAAGAAGGAAAAAAAAAAACTACCACATAGGGTGTGTAAAATGCACATCACTACAGTGAGGGATGCCTATAAGAATTTTTTTTGTTTTAATTTTTTTAAATAAAACAATGCTTCGAGGGTGCGTGGAGTGTGCAAAATAATGGTTCTGGATAGCAGCTCTCAATTTTCTTCCCGTGTCCTCCCCCCTTTCCCACTTCCCATTCCCGCGAAAGCAGTGTCACCCACTGGAGCGTTCCTCTCAGAGGTCATCTCGCCGGCACCCATTTTCAACACTTGCCGTGAGCTCCTGTTATTAATCTGTTTTCAATGATTTAGGGTGTCTATGATTTAGTTTGATTTCTATCATTTAGGTTTCTATGATTTACTGAACTCGTGCTTATCTCCCTTATATCCCAATCCCAAGTATGCAGTTCATTGGCTCACATTTCTTCGTTTGAAAAGCCAACTTCTCTCTGACTCTTTCTCTGTGAGTTCTTTACTTTTAACGTTTTCTTCCTTTTGGGTTATTAATCTATTTGGTTGCTGAGGACTTTTGGTCAATTTTGATATCTGGGGAACTTCCATGATTGGGTTGAGGGTTAGGTTATTAGGATCTTTGTTTCAGTTGGCGTTCTATACTTTTCTCTGCAAACAAACGGGGCAACAAGGAAAATAGATTTCATTTTAGGAATTTGGTTTTGAATTTTGCACTTAGATATTTGGCAGGCCCATTTTCTGTGTCTCTCATCTAGTCGTTGCTTATGACAGTCTGATTATTGCTTGTGCATTGTAGTGTATAAGTATATAAACTTACAGTGGACGTCGGTGGCCTTAGGAACGTTTCACGGTGAGCTCACAGCTTGGGAACGAGATGCAGAGCTTGGGGCTTTTTCACTCTTGTGAAATGGCTTTCGTTCGTTTCTAAGCAGTGGCTCATTCGTGTTCTCCTCAGTAGTGGCTCTTTCGTTCTCGGTAGTCATTTTTCACTCTTTTACGGTTTGTCATTGCATATCAAAAAGAGACATGTCACTATACACACTGGCCGGTGTGGCCGGTGTCTTAAAATCTCAGCTGCTCCCTAGCAGAACTGATAAAATTATGGAAAAATCTATTTGATGTGACATTAAATGATAGGCATAATAAATAGTCTCCAATTATCTAATACTACATCATGTGATGATGAGTAGCATTACTCTCTTTTCAATTTGTCACTTAAACATCATGCCTTCAGGTTCATTTTTATTTAGTTCTTGTCAATATATGTTCCTCCTTCCTTTCTTCTATGCCCTGGATTATCAAGCTAACCAAACAGTCAAATTGATCAGACTGTCCAGACACAGATTGGTGTGTTTGTCTTGCCAGGGAGTGCAGAACCAGTACTCCACAGTCTCCTCCGGGTAAGAACCTTCAGATTCCCTTCTCAAATCACATTTTCTAAAACCGAAAATCTTCAAAGCTCAAATATCTATGTTGTTGTAGAAAACCCCAGGCTAAGTTGCTAAAATCCTTCCATTTGCCCCACACCTTTCTTTTTCACCAGCAACAGGTTTTACAGTGACCCAAAACACAACCACAAATTGAACTTTTTATCACTAGAACCCATTAAAAATTGTTTCTTTCTTTATCATAGCTATGTGGGTCTCTGCAAACCCTTCAATTTCTAACATTTCTTCGCTTTCTTTTAATTCCCACCAAAACCCATTTCGCATTTTACCCCATATCTCTCTCCCATGTGGTCTATCTCAATCTTCGCAAACAACCCAAGTTTATTGTGGTATTCGTGAACTCCGAGGACGGATTGATACTATAAAAAATACCCATAAAATCACTGAGGCTATGAAGCTTGTGGCAGCCGCAAGGGTTCGACGAGCTCAAGAGGCGGTCATCAATGGCCGGCCCTTCTCGGAGACCCTTGTAGAAATGTTATACCATATCAATGAGCAGCTTCAATTAGAAGACATAGATGTTCCTTTAACAAATGTTAGGCCTATCAAGAAAGTTGCCCTTGTGGTTATCACTGGTGATCGGGGTCTCTGTGGTAGTTTCAACAACTTAGTTATCAAAAAGGCTGAGACCCGGCTCTCTGAATTAAAGAATCTTGGATTGGATTACACTGTGATCAGTGTTGGCAAGAAGGGTAATTCATATTTCAGGCGCAGGGATAATGTCCCGGTGGATAGGTTTATTGAAGGAGGGAGTTTCCCTACGGTGAAAGAAGCTCAAGCGATTGCAGATGATGTATTTTCACTATTTGTCAGTGAAGAGGTTGATAAGGTTGAGCTAGTGTATACTAAATTCATGTCATTGGTTAAGAGTGATCCTGTGATTCATACATTGCTTCCATTGTCCCCTAGAGGAGTTGTTTGTGATGTGAATGGAAACTGTGTTGATGCCATGGAGGATGAGTTCTTTAGGTTGACAACTAAGGAGGGGAAGTTTTTTGTGGAGAGGGAGAGGGATAGTGTGAGGGCAAAGATGGAGTTATCGCCACTGATGCAGTTTGAGCAGGATCCAGTTCAGATTCTTGATGCCATGATGCCTCTTTATTTGAATAGCCAGATTTTGAAGGCATTGCAGGAATCACTGGCAAGTGAGCTCGCCTCTAGGATGAATGCTATGAGTAATGCAACGGATAATGCAGTGGAGTTGAAGAAGACTATTTCAATTGCCTACAATCGGCAGAGACAAGCAAAAATTACGGGTGAGTTATTGGAGATTGTTGCAGGAGCTGAGGCACTAACACAGCTTGATTGACTGTCAAGCTTGTAACGAACATCGCCATCTTCATAGACAGTTTTTCTTGTAATGATGTCCTGAGTTGTTATACACATCGAGATCTATAATATGGAATTAAGTTGGAAGTCGTTACATTTGATCTTCTACAATATGATGCCTTTTGTTTATTATATCACCTCATTTCGTTTGTTAATTGATTGATCCACGCATTTAAAAAAAAAAAAAACCATGAATTTCTCATCGGAAGTCAAAACTATTTACTTTTACCTAGCTTTATCTCAGTGTCCAGGATTCTGTTTCATATTACTTCAGTCAGATGCTGATTAAAAAGCTAAAAATTACATTAGTCAAAGGATGTTGTTCAAACCCACTGTAAACGAATGGTTGTCTAGCAAGCACGAGCCGCGCACAGGGGTAGCTCTTGATCATATATTCAAAGTGTCGGCCGTATAATGTCAAGGAGCTACTGCAAACTTTATGGCAGCTTTCCTGAAGGAATGCACATCAGAAGTTTAAGCCTTACTTATAAAAAAAAAAAAAAAGTTTAGAAGCCTCGTTGACGTGAATCGAGCTTATCCCATCAATGCTCATTGAAGGGAAAGCTTCTCTTTCTGAGAAAAATTAGTCCCAGAAAAGAGTCATCGAAAAATTAGTCCCAGAAAAGAGTCATCGAAAAATTCAATACTCTGCCAGTAAAATATATCACTGAAACCAGGTGACTTTCTGATTCTTGGTCAGAACTTTCCGGAAAGTGAGGCCAATATGAGTAGAGACACTCATTTAACATTGGAATGACTTAACAGCCGCCCCTCTTATGGAGTGCACACCTGAGGCTAAAGGTTAAAGTCTGTCCCGCCTCAGTAGAATGCATCGGAAGAGGTTAATTTCCAAGATTCTCTTGCTTTTTTTTTTTTAAAAGTAATCCAAGAGGTTTAATTGGTGAGAGCAACAAAAATTCTGGCTGGTTTGTCTCGCAAATTAATACTAATATGTCTGGTTTTTTGTCTTATAAAACAATTTAATAGCCGAATACGATGAATGACGGCTTCCTAATTGTTGCATGTGCGTCACATTGCTGGACAAAGAGAGCTTCCAGGAACCAAATCCCTTTCAGTCGGCAACTTTGTCTTAAATCTATTCACTTTTCTGTCTTTTTGTTTAACAGAGCAATTTTGTCGTATCTAAAGTGTCCTATAACCCACATGACTTTGAACTTCAAGAGTACAGATTCTTTTTAAAAAAAAAAATCTTTCTCGCATTGTTTGTAATGTATTTCTATTGCATGCTCTCTCTTTTTTTGACATGTAAATATGGAGAAGCATCCTTCCAACTGAGTACACTGCATTCTTCCTCTCTTTTTAATTTTTACTGTTGTCCTTTTGCATCGATCTTCTTGCCACTTTATATGCTTTCGTGACAGTAACGAATCCATGTGCTGTGAATATTAGGGAAGTAGGTGTGCCATCATCCCAACTCGGCACAAACAAATTGAATTAAAGAGTTGCTTTTCTTTAACAATTATGTCACCGGGTGATTATCTTGGGTAGACCTTTTTTAACAACAAAATATGAACAGAATGCTAGACCAGGTTGTAAAACTTAGCCAAACACACCCACACCCGCGCGCCCAAACAGACACAATTCCACCATAAGTCTTTTCCAAATCTGCTTGATTAGCATAACTCTACCTCTTTCACTGGGAAAAATCAAATATTTGACATATAAATTAAAGTACAGATTCGCTGAGATTGCACATGCGCGTGCCAGTCAGAAGTAGGGTTAGAGTATTATAATGGGAACCAAAACTAGGAAGCAAGGGCTTAGTGCCCAAAAGATACTCTTTAACTTGATGTTTTTTACAATGTTATTATACTAAATAGGGACGGCTGATCAAAAATCATAACTCCCATGTTTTCTTTCCTTAAGGCTATGTTTGGTCGTCAAAATAATATTAATGTATTTCAAATTAATCATTGACAAGAGTTATTACTTTCTAAACTTTTTATAAAAAAAAATTAAAATCAACATATTATTTTATACATTTAAACATATATCAATTGCGATGGGAGGATCCCAATAGATCGCCCCACTAATCAGATTTACGAGGGAGTGACTCGAGTGAGTAAAAAAAAAAATGAGTGTTTCCCAAAGTGAAATATACAATGAATACCCGTCACATTGGAGATCTCGAGAAAGACAAAAATAGTCCCCGTCTTATTCCTTTCCCCCTTAGAGGGCTTTCGTACCGGCCCTCAGTTCCCGTGGGTAATTTGGCTCTCCATAAAAGCGACCATATCATTATAAGAGTCCAAGACCACTTCAAATATCGCGAGGTGAGGATCTGTTTCCGGAATATTGAAGAAACATCCTAGAAAAAAGAAAGAAGTGACGGGGATATAGAAATAACCAGGAAAGTTGTGATATACTTCCTTGAACTAACTTTCCTTACCTATGCTGCAGATATCGCTTCAAAATCTGACCAAAGTTGCGACCTTTGGAAGTTCCCAATCCAATTCCAGGGAAAGGTAGATCCTTGTTTTCTCAGCTAACTTTTCCCAAACATGAATTGGCTAACCAATTAGAGTAATCTTTGAATCTCTGTATGTCTCAGCTTGTAATTCCTTTATGTAATCAACTGTGGAAATGGGTGAGACCCATGTGTGAAAAGAAGCAGCTTTGATTGTTATGTTTTTTTTTCTATTTGGGTTTGTAGGCAATCATCGATGGAGAATAGATATGGTTTATTAAGGCAGAGCAGTGGTTTCTGGAGGTCCTTCAGAGATGGAGACTTTGAGGAAGAGGAAGTTTGGACTGTTCTCAGAGATACAAAAGATTCTACTTCCATGGTAGGCAAACCCAAGGAACCTTCTGTTTCTGTTTCTGTTCCTAGACAACTTCCAACTGCTTCAAGAATGATACCAAGAGCTACAGCCAGCAACAGCAGTAGCAATAGTTCCTCTCATGAAGCCAAAATTGTTCAGAAGTCAGCACCTGTAAACATTCCTGACTGGTCACAGATTTCTAGAAAAAAGTCAAAGAAGATCTCCAGGTATGATACATGGGTTGGTAATGATGATGATGATGATGATGATGATGGGGATTTGAATGATGGCCAGGGCAGCGATGAAGATGATGACGATGAGGAGGACAATTACAAGTTACCCCCACATGAATTCATTGCTAAAAGGCTTGCTAGAAGTCACATATCCTCTTTTTCTGTTTTTGAAGGTGTTGGGAGGACCCTGAAAGGGAGGGATCTTAGCAAAGTTAGGAATGCCGTTCTAACAAAAACTGGTTTCCTTGAATAACAGGGAAGGGTGTCTCCATCACCATGATTCCATGTGCTTTGTGTTTTTCCAGAGATTTAGGTATGGGAGCTTGTGGTTGTTCCTTCAGTCTTTGGAGGTGTTCTTCTGGTTTGTGTTCAGGGTATCAGAAATTTATGTTGATGTATAAAAGCAATTAATTGATCCCCCACTCCCATGTCACTTTTGCTTTGATAAGCTTGATTGTAGTAATTTAGGGGCTACTGAGGGACCAAAAAATGTACAAATATCAGATGTAGGTAATGCTTAACTTAATTTGAAGGAATAACCATGTAAATCACAAAATTACAGCCCTGTAAACCAGTTGACAACTCAGGGTTTTTTACACGAAATTAGCTTCAAGGAAGGTCTAATATTCATGGTCATTAGACTCATTACCTTTCAAATATCAACAGAAAACCCTGCATTCTGGTATTTGTAATGATAGCTGAAGTGAAGGATCAGTGCTTCCCTAACTTGATTGTCGGTAAGGCAATATTGAAAGAAGACAACCATGTACTGATTATTTAAGGATTATATATCATAGGTCGAAATAGATATGGCTTGATAATAAGACTATCCATTATCATGATCTAGTTTCATTCAAAATTTACATTAGGATGATGGTTCGTGATTATCGATTTTATTATGTAGAAGACTTAAAACAACTAAGAAATGAATCAATGATATCGATTATGGTTGTAATAAAAAGAACTGATGGCTGGACCTGGGCTTAATAAACTGGCTAGCCTAGCGCACCCCTTTTCAGCTACTGGGAGCGGTCCCAGACCCAGAGAGCATCTCTTAAGGCAAAACCAAAAATATAATAAAATTATTCGACAATTGAAAAAGACATGCCACCAACATCATTTGTATATATATTTTTCCCCTTAAAATACGAGTGCAACAATAAAGTCTCTTTCATTTTCAGCGCTCCTTGCAATATTTTAGACAAGCCTAAACAGAAAACAACAAACTTCCTTTAACTTTCTCTACCTTTAATGATTTTTGTTTTCAATTGTCTAGTCAGCATACCATTCTTGACCTTTTTTATTAATGCAAGTTGAAGCGAATCCTTTTTAATTTTATTTTTTAAAATTTCTCCAACGTTGTTACTTGCTAATTGGCCACGAGTTTGCATTATCTACCTCATGCAAAAGTGCGTGCCACTATATATGCTCGTTTTTTACATTTTTGAAATCATGGAAATATTCATGGGATCACATGATGCCAAATAGAAACAGGCTCTTATAAGGGCAAGAAGTTAAATAGTCACCAATGGCAGTAAGTTCTCGGAAGATTACAATCATGGCCAAACATTTTTCACGACAAAACTAGGTTCGACATAGAAGTAAACAAGTTTGACACAACTTGTGAGGTGTCAGAATCCATGTCATGCCCTGTCCCATTTGTTCCTCTTCTCTCCTTAAATCAACATCAAGACATCTCATCTCAAGCATTAACAAAGCTAGAAATTTCCTCGAATTTCCCTCCCTTGAATTCCTTCAATTCTTTGAGTGCCAAATTTCTTAGCTCTTCAACCACTCTGACTAACCCTTTTTCTTTTATTCCAATACCATGTGACATCCCTCTTATCATCCCCACATATAGACCAAATCTCCTTAGCTTCTCTATTTCCTCCTCACCTCCTCCTCCTAGTATTGCGCCGCATGTGGCGGCGCATGCGTGTAACCCGCCGTCTTTCTTCTTGCACACATGCTCAATCCATGCAATCTCGCATACTTCCTCATTGTCCCATTGAGAAGAGGATTCCAATTCGTGGTATTGGCCCTCAACCATTCCTTGTGAACCCATGACACGTGAAATCTCGATCATCACCCTCAAGATACGGTCCGAGTTATTTTGGGTCGGGTCGTCTGCTTTAGCCAATAACTCAAACCCAAAAGGAACCATAGCATCCGGGATGAGAAGCTCTATGTTTGGGTTGTATGCATGGTGGGTCGTGGGCCTGGAGTTGGGCCTAGGCCTGTCCGTTAATGGAAGTTGCTCGTGAACGAACGAGGCCGTATACATGAGGTGGAGTGCGGAGGCCGTCGCTATGGATTGATCCCGATGGCCGCCGACGAGCTCACATGCAGCAACACACAGTGCCGGGGCAGTGGTTTCTGGGGCTGATAAAACCAAATGTCTCATGGGCTCGAAGACTTCAAGTGGAGGCCGTAGCGGGATGGCTTGCTTGAGATGGGCCTCGATCTCACCATTGATGGAGGTCCAATATTGGTTATGAGACATGGTGACCCTTATAGGCCTGAAAGTGAATGGCCGTCTGCAAGCACTAGATTTTGACAGAAAATGAACAGTTTGATTACCATCAAGGAGGTGGTGGAGGAGAGCCACAGCCATGGAACTGAGGAAAATATATGGGGGAAGGAAGCAAGAAACAACAGCTAGCTGAGGAAGAAGAAGAAAGAAATGGAGCTACTTTTTCTTTATTTTGGGAGCGGTTAGGTGGAATACCGGGTGAGTGAGGGAAAGTTGAAAAAAATGAGAGGGGCAATTATAGCGTGAATGGAGGAGGAGAAGGTGTGTCAATGTGTCTGCAAGACAATTTGTTTAATTCAAATAAAATTTTCCCTTTTGTTTTTTTGCTATTATTGCTTAGATATGGTCACCGTGTAACATGTTTACCTTTCAGATGATGGACCTCATTTTAAAGGTGACAAATAAATCCTGACCACACGATTCAGGTGGCTTTGGTAACAAGTGGACAAAATGCACGTGTCAGAATCAGTCATCCCCACCATGTGCATGAAGACTTCTAGATGTCAATTATATTTATTTGTAAATCAATCAAGTGTATCACCTCGTGACCAACTAATTAAGCATCACATTTCTCACACGTACACTTATTTATTCCGCACTGCCAAGTGTCAACCTTTCTTCTTCTTCTTCTTCTTCTTCTTCTTCTTTTTTAATAGATTTAGCATTTGTATAATGCTTCTCACATGTGCAACTAAAAAATGGATTTAAAAACTTATTTTCCCCTGAAAGTAAGTTTGATGAATTTAAGAGTGGTTTTTTTTTTTTATGATGACTGCTAAGTCTATAAATAAATTTTATAAAAATAATTATATAAATTGATGTAGTTTTATTTGATCCGTTAGATCTACTTTATAATAAAAATAACTTTACAATTTAATAAATCATATCAAACCATATAAATTTATAAGAGTATTTTTATGTAATTACTTTGTGGGTAAACTATTTACCATTTCTTACGTACCAACGTTTTTCAAATTTTTCTAGATGGGTTATAAAACTCTTTGATATAACGTAATTAAATTTGCCATGGTTGGACTGCATATATAGTCCAAGCCTTGATGTTGGAGCAACTAAGTGAGGAAGTCAAAGCCCAACACCTTTTATCCAGTGTATCCAAAGGTTTGGAACTTGGGCCTAAAATGTCACATACAAACATATACTAAGGTCTAGTTTAGATAGTAAGATACTTCTAGAACATTCTATCTCATCTCATTATATCTCATTTCAATATCTAAATACTATAAATATAAATACTTTTTAATTTCAAATCTTCAAGTGTTTTATCTAATCATAACAACTTTATCAAACTTTCAAACAAAACATAAAAAACAATTCAACTTTTTCAAATCTTAAAATAAAAACTATATTCTAACTATAGTTTAATTTTATAATATTTTTAATCAAAATTTTCTCTCTCATTTCTCAAAACCTCATAAATATCTTAATTTAAATTATTTCACTATTATTTACACATCATCTCATCTCATACCACTATCCAAAAAAAGCATAAGAGCTAGCCTCCATCCATGGGGGCATGGCAGTACTTAAAAATATGATAAAAACACGAGAACAAAAAAATAAATAAGTAAATTGGTGTATAGATTTTTTTTTTTTTTTTAATTGAAAATAAGAGATATATTTTTTGAAGACAATATAATGGGCGCAACTTCAGGGACATGAAAAGAAAAGTCGTCAACTTCAGACACTTGAGTAGGAAAATTCTAGCAATTATCAAATGAAAAGGATCGAGTACATGCATTAATATTAGATATAAGAGACCGAAAGTCCCGTGGAAGTTCATATATGCGTAAAAGGAGCCGAAGTAGTGGCGCGCAGCAGTGGGCTCATCTGCTCACTTCTTTGAGGGCCCTTGTCTGCCGGCACGCTCTGAAGACTAGGGTTTGTTCGTAGTTGAAGTACTAGTTGTATTCCGAGAGAGGACTGTTTCCCAAAATCTCATTAAATTTTCGGCTGGTTTGTACAATTAAAATATTTTATAATTATGTAAATAATATTAAAATTATGTGTAAATAATAGTGAAATGCTTTCAATTAAGATATTTTATTAAATTTTAAAAGATGAGAGAAAAAATTAAATAAAATTATTAAAAAATTACTTGAATATAAAATTTTAATATAATTTTTGTTTTTAATTTTGAAAAGATTGTATCATTATTTTTATGTTTTTCTTTACAGTCTATAAATTTGATAATGATTAGATAAAAAATTAAAAATTGAAAGATGCTTTATATTTGAAAAATGAAGTTTTAAGAAGTTTAATTTGAAAATTTCTCATCTCATTTCATTATCCAAACATTCCCGACAACTCTCCCCTATTGAATTTTCTTAAAATTTTCTACTCCCAAATGTTTTCTACAATCCAAAAAAGACACAATATTGCATCTCAATGCAATAAATGCGGTATTTATATAAATATTATCTATAAACAACATGAAATATACATTAATTCAAGTTTGGGACCCCCTGGTTGAAGTGCTGATCAACCAATTGGAAATCAATGCATCTCTTATAACATATGTTATTAGAAAAATTCTACTCATATCTCCATACACCGCACATGTATCACACTTATTTCTTTTTTCTTCTTATTAAATATGTGGTGTATGGATAATTAGTAGATGAATTCAATTAATTTAAATATAATAAAACAAAAAAAATTAAAAATTAGTACTGTGTTATGTGTACGTAGGGATATCGATGAATAGCAAGGCTCTGGCTGTTATAGCCCTCCTGCAGTACTCTTGCATGGCTTCGGAATTTTCAAAGATTTTTTTGCCCTTTTAACACGCCCTCACGTACTAATTAATTAATGTTTCGTTCATCTATAGTCAATCATTAGTTTTAAATTCAAGATAAATGTACGATTAATTAGAAGACGTAAACCCAAAAAAATGTATCAAAAGTTACATAAATTAAATATGGTCCTTTGTGCTTGCTGTTGTTAAAATCATTTATATATTTATATATATATCTACTTATATATAAAACGCGAATTACCTATGAACAGTAATTTCGTTTAACAAATTTGTTTCTCATTTTACCCCTGTTTGTATTCCTATATTTTGGTTCTGTTCCTGATGTTTTTCTCGTTTTGTCCCTGGTTTCTCCCGCGCTCGAGCCCCTCCTCCCCTTCCCCTATCCGTTAATTTGATGGTTTCCAGCAGTGCGCCACCTAAAGCTGCCGTGGTCAACATAGCCTGTCCATTCTCTTCCTCTCCAGCTGGCGTTCCTCCCCTTTGAATCTCAGCCCATATCGTGCTACCATTAACCGCTACGATGGAATTCAAGCCGCGGTTGTTCGTTTCTTCGTCCCTTCCAGTGCGCCGCCTCACGCCAGCGTGGCCAACACCACCCGGTCCATTCTCTTTGCCTTCATCCGGAGTCCCTCCCCTTCTATAATCTCAACTCCTCTCGTGCTGCCGTTAACCTCCGCGAGCGAATCAAACTACCGGCGAATCGGGCATAAACAGTTGGTCCAATAATATTTTTTCTATTTTGCCCCTGACTTTGTTTCTTGCTTTTGCCGACTTGTGGTTGATGTCTTTTTACAATATTTTTAATGATATTGTGATTTTTTTTTTAATGTTTAAGGGTATAAAAAATTGAATAAAAAATAAAATAATAAAATAATTTTTTTGTCCTTATTGGAACCATCTTGGAGGGTGTAGTACTGCTCTTAAGTTTTAGATATGAAAAATGAGTAATGTTACAAATCGGTTTAAGCTTTACAATTAGACTATAGTATTTTTTTTTTCCAAATTGATACCAACTCTTCATAAAATTTTAATAAAAAATCAAAATCTTGAAAATTAAACTTTAATGTTGTGCAATATTTTATTTCCTTTAATTTTGAATTATGTAAATATCGAATTGAATTGTTACATTTAGACTAAATGTAATTTTTCATTTATTAATGATTTTTTTAATGATTTATTAAGAAATAAACTTAAATATTTTCTTTCATTTTCGGATAAATTGAATAGTTTATTAATTAACCTGAAATTAATTCCACTATTTGAGGTAGATCTACAGTTTCTAATATATTATAGTTTGTTTAATTATTTTTTTTTAAATGTAAAGGATGAGACTTTATAAAATATATGATTAAATTATTTAATACTTACCACTGTAGTTTTCAATTTTAAAATTAACACATTATATATTTATTTTGGAAATAACAAATATACAACATACACATCCAACTATAACTTAAGAGTAATAATAGTAGGTTGGTTAGTATAATTAAAAATTTTCATAAAGAAATAAATTATAACTTCTTAATAATTTAAAAATATAATATATCATTATTACTATTTTATTTAGCCAAGTGTGAAAATGTTAAATAAATTAATGTTTTTCATTATTATTATTTCTTAGTGCTTCTGTTTTAGTAATATTAAAAAGGATTATGAAACTTTTAAAGTAAATTAAGATGATCTGGTTTAGTTTACTGCCTTTGAAGTAACGCAGTGATGTAACATTATTTGTAGCACTAAATAATATGATCTAGAATAGATTAAATATATTAAAAAAAATTAATTTTTTCCTTCTCTAAAAATTTATATAATGTTGGAATTTTTCTTTTACATATTTATGAATAAATGTTTAATAATTACTAACAAATTATCTCTTATAAAGAAGATAAAATTAAAACAATTTCTTTTCAATAATCTTTCAGTATAATTCATGATTTAAAAACGCTTTATCCCATAACCAAATGAATTCACCCAATCTTTTTTTTTATATTTATATATATATAGAAACCTAACAAAATTATCATTAGCATTAATTTTTATTTTCAAATTCTAATAAACATTTTTTTATTTAAATATGTTCTTTATACTTTTGATATATGTAGGGTACAATATGAATATAAGTAGATAGTACACGTTAACTTTATGTTTTAATTATGTTTCACTATTTTATAATTCGTAATAAAATTTTAGTATTAATATTTTTATTATTAATTTAAGCTTTTATTAAAATTTTCTGTCATATAACTAAATAAAACATATGTGATGGATATTTTGCAGATAACATATGTGATGTTTTTTATGATCAAGGACAATATTAAAATATAGATGAAACTCTATCAATTTGTAG
Organism: Pterocarya stenoptera; assembly: GCA_003123785.1. Lineage (NCBI taxonomy): Eukaryota > Viridiplantae > Streptophyta > Magnoliopsida > Fagales > Juglandaceae > Pterocarya > Pterocarya stenoptera. Next base: position 31,520 of record QEOT01007880.1, read on the forward strand.
TTAAATTCAAAAATTTTTATACATTTAAACTCTCATTTTTAAGCTCATTGTAGATTGACAGATAGTCATGTAAAATCTACTTTATTATCATATATATATAAATTTATCAGATATTACGTATCATCTATTACATTTCATAACTATAATTTTTAGTCTGTTTTTTCTTATTACATGTTTTTACAATTTCTTTTTTTTACTTTTAACAAGTTTTTGCAATTAGGCATACATGCATTAGCACGTTATGCCTTACTAGTATGTATATATATTTATATGCTGATAGTCTTGAGTTCCTATTTCACCCATCCTTCTGATGATCATCAATATATTTCACCTGTCTCCTGCGGAATATCTAATTTCTCTGAATGTCTGTTCCAGAATTGCCAACCAAACCATGTGATTGCAGACAATATTTTCATTTCCAACAGGCCCGAAATCGAAAGAAATCTGACACGTACTGTTCTCTTACAACGTACTCTCATCCAAACCTGCGTAAACTCAGCCTAATTTACTCTCTCCGGTCCAGCAAAACTTGAATTGCAAGGAGACGCGAGCAGTACTACTTACATGCAGCATCAAATATTCAATGTGGCTCTGCACTCTCCATCATTACTTTTTCTTGGTAGAAAAATTAATGGAGGTAGCAAAACCCTAGCTCGTAGCAGAACTTCATCATCATTGCTATTCCTTGGTTACAAAAATAAATGCAGAAAACCATTCGCTCTTTTTGCTCCTCAACTGCCAGTCGTCTTGACTCTTAAGTTCTTGTCTCGATCGTTAGTATATATAATAGTGTGATGATCTAAAACACGCCTAGCATATTTGCATTAATCCTTTTGTTTTTATTCAGATCTGATTTATTTATAATAATTTAGAGATATAAATCCTACATATGAATTTTATTATAATTAATAGGTTAAAAAATTGATCAATTAAAATCTAAATATTCCAATCCTAAACACGTCCCTCTAATTGGTACCTTGAAGGCTTTCACTGGTTCATTAATTTGGTCTTAGTCGTACCCATTAAAATCTTAATTATTTAATAGGCCAGACAAATTCTTGCACCAGTTCCGAAATTAATCTTCGATCACAGTACAAGTATTAAGCCTCGGCTGCCATGAAAGGCAAGTATATATGCTCAGAATCATCATCATCATGTGTTGTTTGAGTTCAATACTACTATGAATATTGCGACAATCCATAAAATTAATTAATCATAATAAAATGATTATTATAATCTTTTAATTGTAATAAATTGATGGTAAAAGTTTTTTTTTTTTTTTTCTTTTTAGTGAATACCGCGACGAGACGTGACATCACTTACAGAAATCGTCGTTTACTTTTATCGTGTTCAGGTGGTGTTATTGAGGAGGAGTACTATCTATGAGACTTTTTATTCAGTCAAAAGAAAAAAAAAAATTATTTTTGAGACTTTTTAGTAATTAATTAGCACGATTTATTTTGATCTCGTGTATCATCATCAAACAATCGATTCAATGAATTACGTGCTTCTTTTTTTTTTTGATCGAAGTACGTACACTGATGATCTCTTACATGCAAATTCCTATATATAATTTAATTGATATTTTCTCTCTTTGTAGTGAGAAATAAAAAGCGTCCTGGTCCTAATTTATACTTTCGATAAGGCCGAAAACAGTACTAAACCCATAGAGGGTTTATCCCGATAGTGGATTTTGATAAGTACTGTTTTTATTTATTTAATAATAAATGGTTTTTTTTTTTATTGATGTTGAAATGTTTTAAAAAATATTTAAGAATATAAAAAATAAATAAAAATACCAAATAACCTTATCTCTAGAATTTGTCCAGCTAAATCAACACGATTGTTTCTATAAATATATCTTAAATAATAATAATAATAATAATATATTAATAAATAAAAAAACAAGACATATGTGATATGCGTGCTCCAGATCATTTAAGTGTAGCCTGCTTTTTGAACTAAACATAACCTAAGATCTTTCGAACCTAAGACAATTAATGATTGGATTTGACTGCAAAAGGTTTAATTTGATGTGATTTTGGTTTCCTAAAATATCATATCACCATTGAAAATAAAAGTGAAAACCGAAATAGAATCAACTCATTTTGGTCACATACTTTTTCGTTAAGATCAGGTTCTGTTCATGATCATGCGTCATTCATTTGTTTATTCATCGTTCAAGGGATATTAAATGATTGAAAAATGATTGGTTGTCTCGTATTTTTATATCATTAATTATTTGATATCTAATTAGGGTATGATTATGAATTGTATTTTTATTTTTATTTTTATTGTCCAATAGCTTTAGGCTGCCATAAACTATCCTAATTAGGTATGCATATTGTCACGTTGGAATAGGCAGGATTTTTTCCAAGCACTCGTTGAAAGTAAGGCCCATAGACATGCATTCAAATGATGATTTAAGTTTTTACACAATAAAAAAAAAAGAAAAAAGAAAAAAAAGAGCATTTATGATGAATTATTTACGATCAAAATGACTACTACGATTAAAAATAAACTCATTTTGATAGAAAACAACTATTTTTGTAAAAAATAACTTGCATGACAAATAAGCATTTAATTTATTGTAGTGTCATTGAGTTTCTCCTTGGTTATTCTGAAAGAAGTATTTGTTTGAATGCTTGTAATTGCATGCATGAATCTAATTAAGTAGTGGTACGTACTTATAATATTATGAAAAATGATATTTGCAGTCGTGGAGTCTGAAAATGTCACGCAATCCGTTTAAAAATATTGAGTAAATACGAGACCTATATAAAAAAATAATAATAATAATAAATCTTACCATTTTTCAAAACGATTGTATGTAGCATCACTTTAATATTATATATCATTGCAGAAGAGATTAGGCCCTAATACATGCACATTTATTAAATTTCCATAAACGGAAGCTGAGGCACTTTCAGCGGGGAATTAGGGATAAAATAGAAACATAAACGTACTTACTAAATAAGACACGTGCATGCATATTGATCATCTTCCTTGACCTGAAGGATCTAATATATAATGGATGCCACTTCAGGCACATCTACTGGAAACCCATCAATCTCATCAATCCAAGCATTATTCTTCTCCTTTGCTGGATCAATGGTGCGCAATGCACGCCACACAGCACTGTTACACTTAAATCCTGACCCAAATGCAATCTGCCATGCCCGATCACCTTTCTTAATCCTTCCTTTGGCCTCACAGTACGCAAGTTCATACCACAAAGAACTACTAGAAGTGTTCCCAAACCTATACAGAGTCATCCTCGAAGGCTCCATATGCCACTTAGTCAGCCCAAGATTCTTCTCTAGCTCATCAAGCACTGCCCTCCCACCGGCATGGATGCAGAAATGCTCCAAAGCCAACTTAAAGTCCGGAACATATTGTTTTATCTTCATTTTAAATACCTTTCTCCCTATTAAATTTGCGAGAAATAGGATTTGTTCAGACATGGGAAGGACCAAAGGCCCCAAAGATGTGATGTTGGTTTTAAGGGCTTCAGCAGCAACCGGCAATAGATCTCTAGACAGTGCTATCCCAACTTGTTTGTCTTCGTCTTCCTTTTGGAACACGCATTGGTAACTCTTGTCATCTGCGCCTTTGTGAGTGCGTAGAGTGTGAATCAGTTGATACTTTGAACGCCGGCGATCAGATAACCGGTTGGATAAGAGAACAGCGGACGCACCCAGACGGAAGAGGCAGTTTGTAATGAGCATTGAGCGGTTATTGCCACCATACCAGTTGAGATTCATGCTTTCCATGCTCACTATTAGCGCATAGGAGTTGGGTAGGCCCTGTTACAGAGTGAGAGTAAGCTTGGTTTTTTCAGTTTGTACAATGATAGATCATTAATGCCAAAAATACTTTCAATGAGAACACTTTATTATATGGTAGTTATTAATAGTACTGTCAAGAAAGAAATATAATCCAAGCTTATCCATCAGCTAGTAGTACCTATGAGTCAAAGATAGAGGAAAAGGAATTAATTGTACCATGATCTCTAGCTAATTGTTTTGTAGAATTTCCAGGCAGCGTGAAACACATGACCTGATCATCTAATGTTATGTTTATATTTTAATGATTAAATTAAAGGATCTCTACCAGAGAAAAGACAAGTAATTTTTAGGAACCTTTTTCGTAGGTAAAGGCCATTTTAAGTAGAAAGTTTTTGTGCGTGCAAAATAGGTGAGTACAGCAGTGTTTAACAGGCAAAACTAGAGTATGAACTTATAAATTACTATACATTACTCTAACGGGTCTCATATATCCATTCTTTTTTCTCCTCAATTTAGTAAGTAAAAGGAAAAATAAGATAAATTTATCCCAAAGCTTTGCATAACATGCACACAAACCTGGAGCAAACGTTTGGCCAGGTCTATGGAAATAAGGCCAGCGCTGCAGCCCATCCCACCAAGATTATAGCTTAAAATATTCCCTCCGAGCTTGTACTGGTTCACAACCATGGCGGACAAGGACGGCGTTGGAGTGAACACGCTACAATTAACGACAAGAATTCCTATATCCTTAACCTTTATCTTGGTTTTTGCTAGCAACTGGTCTATGGCTCCGAACATCAGCATCGCTGCCTCCTTCCTAGCTTCCTCGACACTCACTGTCGCCGGGACTTCCATCAACGCTTTTGATCCATACGTCTGCTGGCCATAGCCTGACCTCTCCATTATCTTCTTTTGAAACGCTAAACTTTCTTCCGAGAAACTCCCAGTAAGCTCAGATCGTTTAATGAAATATTCTTTGGTGCACTTCAGAGATGGGTCGGGCTTGAAACAAGCAAAATCCAACAAGTAAACTTGTCTAGGACGACTCATCAAGTAAAGGGCTGCAAGGAAAACCGTAGTTGCAGTGACTAGGGTTACTGATACGAGATCGAGCTCATGAAGGTGGCTAAACAAATGCTCGAAATCCTTCACAGATAGATGAGCTAAAGCTATGGTGATCAGTGGCACGAGAAAGAGGTACATGACATTGGAGATTAAGTAGTGAAAAGCAAGCTTGCCGTAGTTGGCTGAATTTGGTTGCTTCATGTCTAGCTTTTGTTTGATCTTCTCATCATACCCCATTGTGAAGACAAACTTAAACTTACCCTTCTCCTTCTTTTCTTCTTTTTTTGGTGGGTTTAGTACTGGCCCAAGCTTTGGGTCAATACAAAAGAAAGTTGAGCTGAAAAGGATCGAGCTGGTGTTTGATTTTGTACGTTTTGATGGAATGGCATATATGCAAAATAGACTAGCAGAAGAACCAAAGCTCTAACATACTTAAATTAAGATGCCTCTAAACAAATATTGGATTTGCAAAAAAAGTTTAAAAGGAAGCTGGCTGAGGCCGGAGGCCAGGAAAAAAAGAGAACGTACAGATGTTGCAAAGTAGAAGATGGAGAAATTATGTAAGTGTTGAGAATGCATGCATTTGGAATGTGAAGGGCTTTATTTATAGACTTATTTGGAGCCTTCGTGATTATACGCTGCTGTACATAACCTCGAAGTAGTAGTACTAGCACCACTACTACTAGCTAGCGCCCTTTCTCGGTCAGATTGATCTTCATGTTGTCACACTCTGATATGTACCCTAGATAGCTATATAATTTTTAATTTTACGTGATATTGACAATTCAACCAGAAGCCTTCAGTACTACTATTTATTCCGGAACGGCCAACCATAAACCATGCCTAGCTGCAAAAGCGTGAAACGCATTCCCTTCCCTCCTCTTGAATTTAAATACACGTGTCCTGTCCTCCCAACTACTCAATTGTGATCATCTTGTGTGGAACTCCGCACAATAATTGACTTCAATATTTCTTTTAAAAATTAGATTATCTGTCGTGCGAGCATCATGAGGATGTTATAGCACCATAGCTTCCTACTCATAAATACGTACAGATACATGAGTAGTTGTTCTGACTGAAAATTATTAAGTGGATTATTACATCTCATGCATGTGTACGTGTGTGTATATATATATATATTATATATGCAATTTAAGTTAAAAATTAAGTTGAATATGTGCAATTTAATAAAAAAATAGAAGTGGTATTTGAAGGTTTTTATATCACACATTATTCATATTATATAATTAATTTGATTTGTAACATTTAAAATTTAAAGAGAGACCATTAACGGGTGATCTGTACCCGCGTGTTTCTTCCATTGATTAAACTATTTTTTATGTATAATTAATATGTTGTTTTGTATTGTTGCTTTAATTTAAAAAGCCAAAAAATAAAACAAAACAAAGGAGAAAAAGGAGTACGCAAGCATATGTATCTACATGTGGTACTGGTTATTTGTTCTAATTCTTTCGATCACCATTGACGTCCTCCTTGGATCTTGACTGCAAAACTTGACTGGAAAGGCGATCGCTCGAGGATCGAGCTATTGCATCATAGCTAGCTAGCTATGTAGTACTTGATCCTGATGATCTGCACATGCAATACGTACGTACAGACCACCGACCGCCTTTACTATTGTTCTGCACCATAGCTACTCATCTGCACCGTAGCTATTGCTCTGGTCTCGATCTGCATGACCATATATCGCTCATGATCCTCCCAGCCCGCCCCATTACTTCTCCCCGGCCCATACAATACACAACCACACAGATATATTATTATATATATATATATACCAAAAAATTCTACTCATCATTTCATGTGTAATTAAATAATAAATTTATAAGTAAAATATAATAAATAATTTTTAATAATCTAATGACATATTATGAGATAATAAAAAATTAAATAGATGATGAGTAGCATTACTATATATATGTAAAAAATATATAACGAAATGATGACCGTGGCCAGGCCACTTCTATTTCTTGTTCAAATTTTACTCTTGCTTTAGGGTTTATGCGTTTAGATCTGCATGCATGTATACCACATGCATGCGGCGTACGTACTTATGCATGCATGCATGGTACTCGATCGATCCACTTAATTTTGTCGACGTTTTTTAATCGAATTGTAAGAATATGTAATTTTGTGTCTTGTTTCGAATTCTAGGGTTTATTGTCGTGCAATCTTTAATTCGAGTGATATCAAATATTATTAAATAAATATTGCGTACCTATTTTATATATTTATTTTTTGGAACTAAATCTTAAAACTCGAATAATAATTTTAAAAGTTATTGATCAGAATTGCAATATATATAAATATTTGATTCGTTCTTGGTTCAATTGCACGAGGGTTCCATGACGAAGATATATATATATATATATATATATATTCATATATACCTGATCTGAAATGTCCATACAGATGAACATCGAATATCGATCAGCTAGCTGGCCAACGTCGGCCAGTATGGAAAGGTTAACTACTAGAAAATGATCTATATATATGCATGTTCTGAACATTAATGAACACGACTAGAAGTAGCAAACACTTGTACAATAATCAAGGCACACCATCCTCAACCTGGGTATTATTCAATGGATCATGCTCCAAAGGAAAGAAAAAGATGGCATGCATGCCGTAGTTTAAATGATCACTCACAATCACCCAACTACTTTACCTGCAGACACTCGTACCATATGTGATTAATTATTGCCGTCAATTGTCTCAAAAATAGACATTAGTACTTGTCGTTGGCCAGATTAACATGCATGCATGGTCCTTATAATTCTCATTCATATTATATATGCAATATCAAAGCAACCTCTACATAATTAATAATGTTCTGGGGCCTCCGGTTCATTCAAGAGAGAAATCGTTGTCTCTTGTAAAATCAATTAGAAATAAGTAACGAGACACAATAAACTTCTTTATAGCGTTGAACACGTTATAATTCTGTAAACCGACAACGACTCGATCTAGCTAGTTCTAGGAGACGGTGTTTGATATTTTGTTAATGTACCTTTTGTCGCAACTCAATCGTTCAGATTTACTGCTCCATGCCAACTTTTAGCCACTTTCATTTATTAACCGGCATGCACGTACGATCGATCGATATTTGCTGAGGAGAAAATTACAAGAAAAGACCGGATCGAACGACTGATGATGATCATGATATATATATATATATCTATATTATATTCTCATCGTATGATTATTTTGGGTTTATAATACATGCATGCATAGGTGGTGATCTCCTTTTATTGAAGGCATGCAGCAATATCATGAGTACCCATGCAACTAATTTATGTATAACGACCGCTATATATGTACAAAATTAAACACGGCTACGGCCTGCATATATACATATATTAGTTTTTCTTACAGGAAATTAACTTTGTCCGAATGATCTGTACAAGCTAGAGAAAGGAAGAGTGTCAGTACTACCAAGCAAAAGATCATAAAACACACCAAAAAAATAAAATCAAAGGGGTCAATATTTATCCATGTAGCAGGCCGTCCATAATTAATTGAGTTTTGCTATGTACAAGTAAATTTATGTACCAATCTGCATACTAATGTTGTTGCCCTTATATTCTAAATTCAAATTAATACTGTTTTCAATAAAGTTTACTTTTTGACCAATAATATTGAATGGATGCACGTATTAGTGCGCAAAATTACTTACAACTAGATTTTTCCTAATTAATTATACGTGTCCAATTGACCGTTCCTAGCTAGTGGTTTTTGTATGTGGACTCTGTCTTAATTACATGCATGTACTATCTAAGAACATATGTATTTGGACACTCAGAATTTTCAAAATTTCATTCTTAAATATAAATCCAACACAAAATACTTTTCAATTTTAAAATTTCATCTAATCATTATTCAAAAACAAAAATCATTACAATTTTTATAAACTTCAAATTATTACTGCTATTCAAATTTTTTTAAAATATTCCAAATGTCAAGACATGACCTCATCTGGTTACACAAACCATCTCATATAATCTAATCATTATAATTTTTTCAAATTTTCATACAAAATATAATAAATAATTCAACTTTTTTAAATCTCAAAATAAAAATTATATTCAAACAATATTTTATTCAATTTACAACTTTAATCTCATCTCATTTGTGTAACCAAACGAGACCTAATTGTTGGCAGATGAACTTAAGTACAAATTTAAATTAAAGCTGTATATATGTACGTACGTGGTTCTTACTTCTTAGGACAAATCTTGTTTAATTCATCCTTTGATCAATTATGACTTGTGCAATTGATTACAATACGTATGCAATTTCCCCACGTATTCGGTGGTGAGTCGAGACTCAGATGGAAATTTTCTAGAAATTTGGACAGAACAAAATGCTACTACAAAGTTACAAACCCTATTATAGCAGAAGCTCATGCAGCAAAGCTAGCAATAAAAATGACAGAACAATTATAAAAGGCTTCAACAATCCTAGAAGGAAATGCATAGCTAGTGATTTTAGCAATCCAAGGCGAAGCTCCTGTTTGGCAAATTAATCTCATCACTGAAGACATTGCTCATGTGTTGAAAAATCATAACAACTGGAGTGTTAAAAAATAAATCAATCCCAAAATCAATGTGCATACCCGGTGGTGTAATTGCAACAACCAATCTTATTTTTAATAGCATGCTCGTAGAAAACCTATCTACTTGTATTTTGCATATTAATGGAGGGAATGGTCCTCCCCCAACTAGCTTCTAATTTCCCTTATTTATGAAAGCATGCTTGATTAAAAAAAAAAAAAGTAGGCAGTTTTCCCACCCACTTCATTCATTAATGAGATCAGGACTCGTGTGTGTACAAAGGCCGGGCAAGAAGCCGGACCACATTGATGCAATACTGATGATATTATATAAATATATATATATATATATATCTATTACCCGAAACTAATTTACTACGATAATACACGTAAGACTATTTCTCATGCAGTCATATTTTAAGGGTTATCTGTTAATATTACAGAGAATTTACGAGTTAATCGTGATCTCGTGTAAATTACTAATATATATTAACATTAATGATAAATATATAGAAATCTTTCCTGGGCCGGATGGCCACGATCATGATCGACCTCGGATGTTGTTGCTAGCAGCTAGCTTTTGTGCTATGTCTTGAGACGACATTAAAGGCCAGCTTGTGGTCTTCGTGGGGACCGAGAAGCCCGTCATCTCTCGTTGTAATTAATACAGTGTTCTTTGGGCCTCATTCTGGCGGATAATGATATGCATGGTTAATAATTAGATGGTCCCTATGGGGAAGAAAAGAAAAATATAAAAGCATCCCAATTAATTGAGCCGTACGTGTGAGTTTTTATTATTTATTTATTTTCCATTTCGATCGAGAGTGTTAATTGACGGTACTAATTCATGTACACTTTTTTTTGGTTAACTAATTCATCATTTTCAAGATTGGTTTCATTCGAATCCTAACCTATGTACAATTTCTTTAGGTTAAAAGTAAGGATCATGTGCCTGCATGCTCATATGACTAACTTTTAGAAAAGGTTGGCTTCTATTAATTAACGTGGCGGGAAAAAAAAAAAACAAAGAGACATTACAACAAAAATTTGTCTTGGGAATGATTTTTGTTTGGGACGAAATGAAAATTCTCTCTAAAAAATGTAATGTAGAGACGAAGTTCAAATTTCATTTCTAAAAAATGATGAAAGCTATTTACCGTTCAAAAACATTCAAATGGTGTATATAGGGATGGAAAATTTCATCCCTAATAAAATAACTATTTGAACATCGATAAAAAAACGTTTAAACAAAAAAAATAAACATTTGAATGGATATTATATATGGTCGAATGAGAATTTGACGGTTTAAATGACAAAATTTGGCAGGACATTGACTTACAGTTTGAATGTCAAAGTGAATCAATATTCGAAAAGATATTATATATGATTGAACGAGAAATTGAAGGGTTAAGTTAATAAATTTAGTGTGACATTGGCTTACCGAACAAATTATTATACCGTTCGAGCGAATTCGTTAATCAATGTTCGAACGTAAAACAAAGAGTTCGAATGGAAATTTATTGCAGAAATATCTAGAGGGAATGGAGAAACGTTCGAACGTGATATATTTCATTTGAAGGGTTATAGAATTTTTACAATTATTGATGGCAACAAAATACCTTACCTAATTATGGATAAATATTTAATTTATATAAAAATTATCAATTAAATAATAGTAATAATAGAAATCAATAGTTAATTTAGAAAAGACAAAAATGATTTAATTCATAATTAAATTAAATTTACAAGACACCAATTAAATATTGTCCATAAAAAAAAGTAAATAAAATATACAAACTACTAAGATCCCAACTCTCTGCACACATCTTTAACTGCAACTAGGCGTGTCTCTAGCTAAGTCAGTCAAGTACTGATCCTGACCTGAGTCGCAGACAAGACATCAATCTCTATATGTAAGTTAGAGATGCTAGCATTAATCTCTATGCGTAAGTCAGAGATGCTAGCATTAATCTTTATACGTAAGTCAGACTTGGTAGTACAGATCTCCGTATGCACTACATCAATCACCGCTGATGTCTGTCTGCTGATCTCTGGACGCACTATATCTTCCATCTCCTCACGAGTAGCTATGCGTGATGCCTCGGCTTGCGTGGATATCTCACTAGCCGATACTCCACAATCTCTCAGGTGTGCATCTCTTTGAGTATCGACCGGGTCTGGAATAGGACCATGAAGACAAAGTCTCGAGTGTTTTATCTTTTGTGACAGGGTGGAGGAGTTGACCAATCTCATCGGCTCCCGGACACTCTCAGCAATATCTGGCAGGACCTCGACATGTAGCAGAAATCATGTGATAATGATTCCGAATGACAATATATCCGTCTTAATGTATCGAATCTCTAATTGAATCCTATTGAATATATAACCTACTAAGTCGATAGGAATCCCACGAGCAACGTGTATCATAAACTTCACCCAATCCATGCCAACCTTTGTATTGTACTGTCGAGAATCAATGTTATTGGCGATGATCAAGTTCATGATCTTGAAGAAACCAGATAAACCGGCCTGCTTGATGCTTTTCGTCCCATCATAAGGAGGAGCATCTTGACCAACAATAAACTGTCTCACCTCATGATTAGAGAGGTCATCGAGTTCATCTGTACAAGATCTCTCATCCTTAGCCATCTCCCCATCACCCGAAATTGGAAACTCTTGGGCACCACGTTCAGATATGCAGTGCACAATCGAGAAATACCAATAAATCAGAGAGTCTATCCACTAAAAATATAACTAAAGCTCATTGGATCGAGATCATGTACACTCTTCTGTCATCTAGGCTAGCACCACCGAGCTCTTTATAAAACTCAGAGACGATGTCAATATAAGAAATAAGGTCTAATGCTTCGTCCTTTTAGTCGAGGATTGGTGTTCAATCACAATCAATGAAGACTGATGTCAAATAATGACCCTCTCAGATAAGAGTCAGAAATTCAAAAATCTTCATCTGACGCTCTAATAAAATAGTCCTCTTTTGAATTGTTTCGATAGAAGTTTGCCCTAACAGCCAAGAAGATTAAAGCGCTTATGTTGCTGAAATGAAAAGTAAGAAGAAGAATGAGTTGCTCTAATTCCGTCGCAAGGTTGAAGACAAGATTATTGGGAATTATCTTCTTGGCAAACTAGAACAAGAATCCTTTAACTACGGAAGCAAACCCAAAGGCAAAATAACAGCAAAGAGATATTACCATTTGGGGTGTGCCTTTATTACCAATTGAAGGTCATGCAGGGACTAATGTTGTGCTCTTAAAATTCTTGAGAGCTAGAGATTTCAAGTTCAGGACGCTTTTGAGATGCTCCGTAAGATGCTTCGATGTTTTTTTTTGTTTTAATTGGGTTTGGCAATTCCATGGTATTTAGAATTTGAGCTTAAGAGGTCTTGTCATGGTGTTTATGATGGATTAAGAAAGAGAGGTTCTTATTTTGATTGATTTGAAGCTTGGCATTTGACTTGAAAAGATGTTTGCAAAAAAGTTCTGGGTATTTGAGAAATTTGAGAAATTTGTGCTTCTGGGGAATTTGTGAATTCTGGAGTTTGAGGGCCTAACAAAAGTTTTGTGACTGAGGAATTGGAAAAGTAGGATGGATGATTCTCATATTGGTTAGAATTCGTTGTTGTGTGAATATTATTAGTCATTTTTAAACCCACCCCGCATATTTCGAGTCGGGTTGCTTTTGTCCTGGCATGTAGTCGGGCCGAGTCGGGTCCAAAATCTGAGTTGGATGGGTTGTAGGCCTAGTATATATCACTATATGACATTATATGCATGATATATCATATAGTGATTTCATATATAAATACTATAATATATAGTATTGGTATATGCTAATTATGATATCATATAGTGATTTCATATATAAATACTATAATATATAATAGTATTATATGCTAATTATAATATCATATAGTATATACTAATCATATATAATAATATCATATATCATATAATATATATCATATATCACTATAATATCTGTATATATTATAGTACTCTATAGTACATGTTATATCTCTATGGTATATAGTGATATATAGTACATGTTATATCACTATACTATAGTATCATTGATATATATCATATATAGTATGTATATGGATCACGATATAGTATATATCACTATATGATATATAGTATATGCTTGTATATAATACTATGCACTATATAACTTGTTATATATGATACTATACTTTTGTAACTTGTTATATATATATAATACTATATCATCACTATAGTATACATTTTTATATCATATGACTATATCATAATATATATAATGATACAATATATACTATATGACTATATGCTATAGTATGTGTTACTAACTATAGTATATATCAACACTATATTATATATTTATATATCACAATATATATAACTATATATAGGAATATTTGTCAAAAAAAAAAAAAAAACATAGTAATAAATTATAATGTAGTGTAGATATTATACTATAATAAAACATTTAGTAAGATATGTTCGAACGATATGACCTAGCGTTCGAATGTAATATTATTGATTGAACGTTTTTAGCCATCAGGAAGCACGTTCAAACAGTTTCTAGGATTTTTGGTTTCATGAGACGGGAATGTCTCCCACCATTCCTTGAGAAGTGGAATTACGTTCTTACGCTCGAATGTGTATTATTTGAGTTCGAACGGTTAACAACTTAAGAGGGCGCGTAGGTGATAACTCTTTCCACTTTTAATAAGAGAACTTTTAAATGAAACGACGACGCCTCGTGTTAGGGAACTTATCACAACGATATTTTTCGCCATAATAACTTCAAAAATTCTACCCCCACAACACCCCTCAGCGCTGCATACTACTCTTTCATCCCTTATTCTCCTTCAACCCAACACCCACTCTCTCATTCTTCTCCTGACACTCATTCACTCTTCTCCTCACACTCATTCATTCTTTTCTCATTTCGATTAGAGAGAGACAAAAAGTGACATAGAGATAGAAATAGAGTGAGTTAGATTGAATTCACATTGGAAATATGGTTGCACATGAATTTTTTGAAGGTATGTTCTTTATTAGATATCTGTACATAATCAACTCATCTTCTTCACTGCACATGAATTTTATTAATACTGATTTTATTGTTTATCTGCATGTTGTGTAGGTGTAGTATTGTTTATTGAATTGTTTGGAATTGCATTAAAGGTAAAATTCATGTTTTATAATTTATAGTTTAGTTCCTATTTGGAATGGCACATCCTATGTAATGACTTTATCGGAGGCCAATAGGGAGGTGACATGTTACCTAAGCACAAAGAAAGTTGTTGAACCACATCGCACCAAAACGCAAAATCAAAATCTCTGGGAACCCACTTTGATAGAAAGGAAAACCCCAGTGAACCACTTCGACAGAAAATCCCTTTGCACTATAGCTCATCACACGTTGTACAACCTCTGGTCCCTGTGGAGGAGCTCCAGACCAGACTGGTGCACCCACCGTAGTCGCACGAACCATCGCAATGCTGCCCATTCCTACAGATTTATTCCATTGTGCTGGTAATTGATGTTGCAAGAAAAAAACCGCCAACCTTATTTTTCAAATACCAAAATTAGTTTCCAGATGTCTATCAGTTATTGGAACTTTTTTTTACAAGGAAGATCAGTTTTGATAATATAGCACCAATCAAGATAAGCTTGGTCTTTTGCTATCCATTCAACAACACAATAAACTATAATATATGGAAAGTCCAAGATGGTTTTTTGTGATTCCTAGTAGCTAAGTCTTTGTGATTCCCATTGAGGGATTATAATCTCATGCGCATTGTTATTAGATTCCCAGTAGCTGATATTACTTCTTTGTGATTTTTTTTT
>QEOT01007880.1:47039-67855 GCA_003123785.1 Pterocarya stenoptera
AGAGAGAGAGAGAGAGAGAGAGAAGGAGGAGGACGGAAGTGACAATTCTTTTTTTTTTTGTTCCTCTGCAATGCAGTCCACCATTAGAAAGATGTGGGCTCTACATGGTAGGCTACCATTGGATGTTGTTGTTTGAAGTATATCGGACATACCTCTATGAAGATATTCTCTTTAAATTTTACTCATTATAATTTTTGTATTGGTATGTTTGTCTCTATAGTGCACGATTTGTGAGGTTGTGTTTGAGGATTGTAGTTCAATTGGTTTGCGTCTGGAATCTGGGTTGAATCCGTTCAAATAGTATACACTACCATTCGAACGGTATTGTTGCGTTTGAACATAAGCTTTATATGTTCAAACGTTAACTTGCATTAATACAGATTATACATAGAAACTATACTTATAAAAAGTACATATTTACAAGAATGTATTCACAAGAAAATCATTGAATACATAAGGATAGTATAAAAATATGCTTATAAAAAAATACTTAAAAAATAATTAATATTTCACATAAGAATAGTATAAAAAATGCTTAAAAAATACTTAATACTTAACATATGGATAGTATAAAAAAGTACTTAAAAAATAATTAATACTTCAAATAAGGATTGTATAAAAAAACATTAACAAATACCTAATACTTAAGATAAGGATTGTATAAACAAAAGTACTAAAAAAATACTTAACATAAGAATATTATTAAAAAAATACTTAATACTTAACGTGTGGATAGTATAAAAAAAGTATTAAAAAATATTTAATACTTAAACTAAGGATAGTATAAAAAAATATTCAAAACTACTTAATACTTAACCTAAGAATAGTATAAAAAAGTATTAAAAAAATGCTTAATACTTAAAATAGAATATTCTTTGTGATAATATCTTTGTGTATATATTTTTTTAAGGATGACTTCGAACTAAATTTTGGTCTGATGGATGAGCGTAAGACTATCAATGAGCTTATATGTAATGCACTATGCAAATATAAGGCGAGGTATCATGAGCATTATAATAAGTTTGAGAATAAAGAAGATGCACGCCAATATCCTTTTCAGTATGTCCAACCTTCTGATTGAGAAAATCTTTGTGACATGTTTGATTATCCATCATTTAAGGTAAATTAAATGAATTTTTATACGTGTTCTATTTATAATTTTTGCTTCTTAATATTTACAACTTCTATGTAGGAGTGAAGTTTTATAAACATAATAAATAGATCGAAATTGAAGATTCATCATCATGCAGGCTCAAGATCTTTTCATCACCTTTCTATGATACCAACTATGATCCGACAAAATTATATGCTACATCACATACTTATCGTAATAGAAAGTGGACTCATCCCGATACCCGTGAAAATTATGTAATTTTTATAATATGTTTCAATTAAACCTATTTGAATATTTGTAATGATATTAATTCTTTATCTTATGTATAGGATAAAATGGTTGGCTTGCATGCTGAATTTGCATCATATTAAAATTCTTCAACATGTGATGTTGAAACTTTTACATAAATTCTATGTCAATGTTTAAGATATTTGAAGGGTTTGGGTCGTTGTGTAAAACCTTCTAACTCTTCCTCATCGTTCATGTTTGCCTCTACCACCTTTATAGTGTTAAAGAAAGTGAATTCCAAAATCAAATACTTAACTACCAGGCAGCATGAGTTAAAAACTCAATTGGCGAAACAAGTAGACATGGCGCATAAAACAAGAAGAACAATAACAAGAATAGTTTAGGAGAAAGGTGCAACTCCAAATGCAGATGCTTATGCAATGGTCCAGGCCTCTAAACAACTAATTTACATTATACGTACAAATTCTGGATTATATTTCTGTATGAAAAACGCTAGTACTACTGTTTTATTTATTTAGTTCGCACTTATTAGATTACTTTTATAGGTATTGAACAAATTGTAATGTATTTTTTAAAATATTATTTATGTCTATTTAGTTTTTTATTATAGGATAAAATAAAATAGTTACCGTTCAAACAAATAAGTAAAATCATTCGAATATTGATATAGAACATTTAAATATAATTAGAATTAAACTTTTGAACAGTACTTAAAATTGTTCGAATGAAATCATCGAACATTAAAAAATGTTCGAACGTCATCTCATAAGAAATCGTTTGATCCTATCATGGTTTGATTGAATGTCTTACTTAATACATTCAAACATATTTTACTGTTCGACTATCAAATTGTTTATTCAAATGTTTCTTCATGTCTATTTGGTCTAACAAATTGGTATCGATCGATCACTGATGAAGGACGCGTTCGAACATCAAGTTTGTATCATTTGAACCTGATTCTGGGATGAAATTTAATCGTCCCAAAAAAAATATTTTGTTTGAATGTGATCGAACGATTTTGTTCAAGTTTGTCTCAAAATATATTTTTTAAGACAAAATTGATACTTTCGTATTAAAATATCTTTTGGGACATTGTTATTGGAATGACCTTGGGACGATTATTTTCATCTCAAGAAATATTTTGAAACAAAATCACAATTTTTTGATATGGAAAATTTTGTCCCAAAAAACCACTTCTGTTTTAAGGAGACTTCTATTAACGCAAAGGCTAATTCTAGTGAAGTACTTAACTTATTTCAGGACCATGAAAATTATATTGATGTGCGTTTGTTTTTCCGGTCTAAACCATGCATGCACCCATGCATATGCAAATATGGTATGTGTGTATTTATATATATATATATAAATATATGTCTTTTTAGCTCTTTAATTAGTCTAGCGACGTACGTACGTACGTCTAGTAATATAAATTAACCAAGTTATTAAATGATTATGACTTTAAATATATCATAAATTTATTATTAAGAACATAGACTAGTATATATTAATAATAATAATAAAAATGAAATTATAGGCTCATATATATAATATATATGTATGTATATATAAAAAGTAAATATATATTATATGAAATGATAATTGCAATCTTGAGTGTACAAGTGCTGCGAATCATTTTAAAAAAAATGAATATATACGGGATCCACATGAAAAAACATTAATGTTTTAACATTGAAGTTCAATTTTTTTCAAAACGATTGCACGACGCTTGTACACTCCACCACTGCATGTAGCATTACTCTTTTCAAATTTCAAGCATCCTTGCTTGACATTATTGGCATGATTATATATAATTATGCGGTTTACTCATGTTTAATTAGCTGCCTATATATAATGCAAAATATTATTAATTACGATGGCGTGTATAATGTAGATCAAGTGCACCCAACTTGATCCATTGAGGCTAGGCTAACTAAAAGTTTCTGAAATTGGGTCGTATGTGTGACGCTCATAACCTCTGCTTGGGATGGAATAGAGACTTAGAATGTTGAGACGTGTAACACAAGGTTACATACTCTTGTACATGACAGTTAATATGCAATGCATCCTACAAGTGCAACTAGCAATATGCAATAATCGCAATTCGCAGCGTAATAATGGTGATTAGTTATAACTCATGCTAGAATGAATTAAAAACATCACAATATCATTAATAACCATCATAAGTTCAAACTTAAATATTGCATTTCTTTAATACAAAACATTTAATTCAAGTTCCGTGGCTAGATCAACTATTTCATACACTCTGAAGTATGAATAGTCAAAACTTATGAGCATGAAAATTATTTTTAGTTTTCGTTCAAGGACCGGTTCCTCTTCAACCATCTGCATTCAGCGATCCATCATGTTCATCCTCTATTGATTCTGTCACAACTTCTATCATTTTGAGAGAAATGATAGTGGTCCCACAAGGGGTGAGATTTATTCAAAATCTCAGCAAATTAAATAACCAATTTACACAGAGATAAGTTATGCATGAAGAATAATAAATATGAATTTCATGAAATGCATAAAGGTGTATATGTGTCTCCCATCCAGAATCCTCAACATTTTTATAAAAACCTTGATATACTTTTGCTTTCAGAGAATATTTTCACTTTCTCATTCTAAAAATATGACATTTCTAAAGAGAATATTTCATACTTCATTTCTTTAAAAAATCATATTTTTCATCGTTTATTAAAACCATCATTAGCATATATTTGGTAGTAACATGGTTCCCCATCTCAACCATGAGCACCTGCCAGTGATCGTAGCACAACTCATATTAGCACTACTTCATTGTCTGCAGACATTGTGCTCAATGCATTGGTAATATAACATAATATCATTATAACATCATAACATATACACCCATCAGTATTAGGTGTCATAATATATGACTTCGCTCCGGCGTTCTTCAAAAATAACCCATTCAAAGCCCGTTGATTGTTCTTCGTCAATCCAGGGGTTACCACTCCAGAGTGGACGGAGGAGTTTCACTATAATAATTCTTCATCATAGCATTTGAGGTTGTGAAATAATTCATTTTCATGTTATGCTTGAAAAATGTGTTTCATGATGTGTACATATATAACAAGTTTTTCAAGTAAAAATGATATTTATAGGTGCACTATACTAAAATGGTAGTAATATCATCTGTCATGTAAATATACACTGAATGTATCATATAACATGATATTTTATACTCAAAGTGATAATTGAAACATGAATGAGATATTTATCAATACTTCATAAATAATCTATCAAGGTGTAAGTTAGAGGCCAATTTACAAACTTCCAGACTAATTGAAAAATAATGTCGTAGCTACGTAAATCAAGTGCGTATTAAGTTAGGATTAATATTTCTATGGGTGAGATCCAAAATCAAAGGTTTCGAAAATGGGTATTTACAAAAATACCCATAAACCTTCAAAAATTATCGTTAAGGATCTAAATTTTCACTAATTGCAAACGAAACCAAAATTAATAAAAATTCATGGACTTCATATTTTTAGCATTCTAAAACCATTTATGCTCTTGGATTTTCAAAAATCAAAGTGAAACTTACCCAAATGGTCCCAACTTGTGGCATGCACTTAGTTGATGCCTAAGTGTATTTTGAACTATTGGCCCCTATGTTTGCATGCATATGAGATTTTCTTTAATCACAAATGATCACTAACATCTTTGACGACATAGTGAAAACTAATCCTTGGATAATAGAGTTCATCCCAACACTTAATAACGGCTAAGATATCCTTAATATCTACTCCATTCAAAACCGATTCATACTTGATGATAAAAAAAATCTCGTACCAACACATTGAAACAAAGCTTGATATGCTAACTAAGATATATAAAAAAAAATTAAAAAAAAAAAAAAAACTTACAAATTTCGTGGCTTTCCAAGAACTCAAAAATGGCCTTACACAAGCACACTCAAGAACTCACCAAGGACTCACTAGGTTTTACTCTTTTGATCTCTGAGAGGGGGAAGTGCTCGTTAAGGCTCAAGAGGAAGCTTGGAGCTAGGGTGTGGAGAAAATGAGGGGGTGAGGGGGCCTTTTATAGGTAGCCAAAGGGGAGGGAACGTTAGCTTGGTCCAAGGTGTTTGATGGAAGATGGTGTGTGAATATGAATTTTTCAGATTTACTTCCATCACTTTGTGTTGCTTGTGTAGAACGAAATAGTGCCCTAAACCATCATGATTTCACCTCTATGGTTGCTACATTACTCCCATAGGGGCTGGCTAGGTCGTGGTGCAGAGGAGATGGGAGAAAAATCATCAAAACCACCTAAAGGGGTTGACGGGTTCAATTGATTCTTCCTTTGGCAGATTTTGATCATTGTCTTGACTAATCTCTTTGAACCATCATCATGGCTGATTTGTGCAGGAGTAAGGTCACTTTTTAAAGACTTTTCTAGTGGTAGAGGGTGGAAAGTTGGCTGCCAATTGAATCATGAAGGTACAGCCCGAAATAAGGTGATGCAATGGATGTGTTCGCTGAAATTTTCAGATTGTCTTCATTGGTTTGTGTCTTCTTGTGGAAGGAGAATAGTGGCCTAAAACCACCATGATTTCTTCCTTACTATGGCTACAATGGTCCTACAGTGGTGGTCAGGTCGTGTGACATGATTTGGTTGACAAAAAAATTCATAAAATGCTCCCTTGCAACCGTCGGGTTCATTTAGCTTCAATCTAACAGATTTTGTTGAGTTTTGGTTTTTGATAGTTTTGGGTGGAAAAAATTGAGTTACAACTCTCATGATGGTCATGGGACCTCTTGAGGATTAGGTGGAGAAGGAGGTGAAGTGGAGTGGTGGCTTAAACCATGGAAGATGGGTTGTTGAAACTCAACCATAACAGTTTGCAATAAACTAGCTTCCTAGGTGCAATTGATTTGGTGTTTTGAGTTGGTTTGATGCAACTAAATTCATCCAAGGCTCAAACTGGGTTTGCGAGGGTCTCATGAGTTGTGTAAGGACCATATTATTGTCAAGGATAAACTACAAAAATATTGGACCCAAGGGCAAAACAGTCAAAGCATTAAAAATGATAATACTCAAAACCGATTGATACAACGTTTGATCTTGTTATGTCATTTTTCTTAATGACATGTGGGGTGGTTTAGTTAGGGTATTAACATGGCTTAATCATGATTTAATGGAGTATTAATTCAAGAAAAATTGAATTAAAAGGTTTAAAAAAAGATTAAGCACAATTAAGCTTCAAAGCACGGCTTAAAGTTCACTAAACTCAAGTATGATGGTTAATTGCTTTAGTCAATTTTCAAAACTTAATTTGAATACTAAGAGTATGATTTGGGCTTAAGGAAACCAATAGTATGGTGTGTTGGGCTTTTAAGTTGAATAGTAAAATAAACCAAAACATGGCATGGGCCAAGTGGACTTAAAAGAGTCAAATGTATGTGTGCATGGCTCATGGCTCTTGGGCTTGAATGATGGGCCTTATCACCAACTCTTTTCGAGTAAAAAATAAACCTCAAGACCCACTAAAATGGGCTTTAAAAGATTTGACTTGGTCTAATTGGGTCATGGATCAAATTTATGCCAAGCATGGCCCAAAGTATAAATTTGACCCAAATGCCTTATGCCTTCCTCATGGGCCAAATCTAGTCTTGAATTCCTAAGGTCTGTTTCAAGACTTCTTGGGCTAGGCCCATAAATACTCTAAGGTCTTAAAAGCCTCATTAAATTCGCTAACGGACTTGTTTATTTAATCCTTCATGCTTAATAAGTTGGGCCTAATACCTTAGTGTCTCTTATAAGTCTTTTTACCCAAAAAACTTGGGCCCTTAGTAAACCACTCTTTTGGCTTTCTCCAATTCCATCAAATATTTAACTTAAATTGCCTAACCTATTTATGTAGCAACCATTCAATATGCCATTTGTATAAGGGCCTCTTGGCATTGATCCTCAAAATTAAATAAGTACTAAAAATTTTCAAAATAATATCAAGCTCCAAAATTTTCATTTTTCCTAAAAAATCACTATTGCACTAGAATATTCTAATAATTCTTTTAAACCCAAAGTATAAGGCCATCTTGCCAACTCAAATATCTAAAATTATTATTATTCTAGAATAGCTCAACTCCTAATTAATTAGTATTAAAGTTACTACGGTTAAGGCTTAAGGAGCTTTCTAGGCAGGATGTTATAGTACGTACGTTTAATCATCAATATCAAAGCTAGCTAGCTTATATATATATATATATATAATAATACTATTTTGTCCATTCAACTTGTCTATTCATTTTGACATTTTGTGTATTTTAATTTTTTTTCTTTACTTAATTGTTACAAAATTGACTATTAATGTATTGGTATTTTTTTTAATATTTTTTTAAAATAATAGAAAAATATGAATAAAAAATTAAAAAAAAATAAAAAGATAATTTTGACCTAATATTAAGTTGCAGCAGGTTACTCTGAGTGGCAGAGTAGCACCACTTATATATATATATATATTATAGCACGAGTAGTGCTAGGCTGCCGCCCACCTGTGACCGTTGGACGTACCCGCCTAGCACAAATTCACCTTCTTAATTTTTTAATATTTTAATATACATTTTTATCATTTTTAAACATTTTTAAAAAATTAAAAAATATATATATACTGATACTTATTTACTTAACTATTAAATACATAAAAAAATTAAAATATAATATTTTAAGCACAACGAACCACAAAGCCTGATCATGAGTTATATGATAATGATATATGATATGGAATAAGGGGCCGGCCGGAAAAAGGCAATCATTCACGTTGCTAAACATTAATTAATGACACTAGCTAGCAGCTAGCTCCTACCTCGATCTTATAAACTTACGGGTGCTTTGTCATGAGTACTTTGCCCTGCTTGAGCAACACAAAGCAAATCCCCCCTCCTTTTTTTTACCTTTTCCCCCATTTTGATTATAACCTAATTAATTTAACCTTTCGTTGCTTAGATCATTATTAATAGACTCAATAAAATTTAATTAAAATTTATTTTATAAATTTAGTTAGTCATTTTATAAAAATATCAAATAATAAACTCAATAAATATATCATTATTTTATTAAAATAGTAATTTTGATATTTTCTTTTATTATAATTATAATTATAATTTGAATATTTATTCGTTATTAAAAAATTACACATTAATATTTAACGTTTATATTATATATTCTAACAGATAAAAATTTTTAACCATCTTTTTTTTCGTAATGGTCATATTTTTTCAATGATCATATTTTTTCAAGTATAGTATAGATGAAAATTAAAGTAACAAGCTACACTGAGGATTAAATATGTTTAAGAAACAGAAATTAGGAAATGCAGCAGGAAAGAATCGAAAAGCAAGCGGGAGAGGAAATTCTTTATTCCAAAATAATATTTAGCCAGTAGCTGTGGCTCAATAAATTTAACCAGTGGAATTGATGAAAGCTAAAATTACTGTAGTTTTGTTCAGTCCACTACAACCCTTTTTATGCTTCTTAGTCAAATGTTGGCCAAATTTTAATTTTGTTGAGCCTACTACTAGTGCTCTTACAGCGTTATCTGCACGAAGTCAACTAAAAGATCAGCAAATATATATAATGTATAATGTATATATAAGATTAGCACTGGTTTTTGCATGCTTAATTATAAGGGGGATTAATAATCTTATATATATGTACATAACATTAATGTAGTTCATTTTGTGAATGTGCCATGCATGCAGAATTCAAATCCATCATTCGCCTCGATGCTTTCCATGCAGTATAATTATAACACGTACGAGGGGAAAGATTCCATGCATATATATATATATATATGAAATTATCATGTGGTAGGTCTGATGATCAGAAGTAGATCTGATCTCTTTTAAGTTCATTAGGTGCAATGATCTTGAACCTTCTCTCAGATAAGAAAGTTGGTGTTAATTAGACACAGCGGAAAGCTTGGCGGCCAAGGGATTATAACAAATGAAAAGCTTGGTCAATTGGCAAAGTGCGCCAACGTGCTACGTACAATTTTAGATGGGACATGACTCATGTACACATGAATAAAGAGATCAGAAGAGAAGATGATAAGACGAGGAAAAGTATTAGGCCGAAAAGCTTGACTTTCTTTTTATAAAGGATCGAATAAAGGCGTACAGAAAATTGTGATATTTTCCGAGAATCAGATCAGGTACGTAGTAGCTAGCTAGCTACCTCACAAATTAAAGAAATACACACAAAATAAAAGGAGCGGGTGGAAGAACGTAACCAGGGATATATAAGATAGATAGTATGTTTAATTGGGTAATTAAATACATAAATTACGAACATAAAGATATAATTAAGAAGAAATTATTTTTGTTTTTGATACATTTGGAGATGAAGGTTTTGAATCCAAATTTTTTATTTTAAAAGTTGGGAATTTATGCCCATCAGAATACAAGATTTTGACAACAAATTACTATTATTAGATACGTATGTAATATTATCTAATTTGTGGCTATCTTTTTAGGTTTACGGATAATAATCTCATGCATGCGTATGAACCGAATTAATTAACCTGTTGGGGTTGTTGTTCCTTTACCTATTCTTGAGAGGCTGCAAATTAATTACGTACGTACGGGTATAGCTGCTATATATACATAAGAGCAACATATTTTTACAACATATTTTTACAATATTAATATTGTCATATAAGGATATTTCTATAAAGTAATTTTATTTTCATAAAATATTTTATAAATTATCTCATTTAAAATATTACTGTGAAAAATATTGTGTATAAATCATTTCTCATATATATTAAGGATAATATATATTATTCTTACTATTTTATTCTATAATTCTATTCTATTGCTGTAATTTTTTATTTTATTTTTATTTAGTGATTGAGAAAGTATTTTTTAATAATATTATAATTTTTTTATTTTTAAATATTTAAAAATATTAAAAAATATAATAATAAAAAAAATCCTACAAATAGTTAGAGCAGTGTAGCATGATACATATGTTAATTGTGGTTAATTTTTTTTCCCCATGCTTTGTTAATCTCCTTTCACATCACATGACTTGTGTGAGTAATCGATGGAAACGACAAAATGAGTGCAAATTCATGTACATCATGTACACCTTTTTGTGATCGTCGGCCACCGTACGTACGTCCACCATAAAAGATGGAAACAAAAAACTATATATATATATTTTCCATCTTTCATATATATATATTGATTATCAATATATAATAACTATATATATATGCATCTAATTAATTTTAATTTGAGATAGTCGATGATCTATTTCTTCCTATGCCATGCATGCATGCTTCTCTAACGTCAGTCAGTTTCAACAAGCATTCTTCGCGACATCACGGCGTTAATGCCGTTGTCATCTAGTAGTTATCAAATACATATCAACGACGTTGGAATTTCAAAATTTTAATAATAATTAATATTACTTGTAAATTAATTGACGACCAAATCAGATAATTTTGTGGACAGGACAAAGAACAGAGAAAAGCATGGTACTCCTAAACGCGTGCCAACGGACATATATACTTGTGCAACATGCAGTACTACCGAACAAAGTTAAAAAGAAAATTGATCAGTTTTTTATTATATAATTACCCTTTTTTTTTTGAACAAAATGTCAGTTTGCTCGTAAAAAAAAATGGGAAATTATTTAACAGAATATAAATCACACACAAATACAGCGTGGGTACGTAAGAAAATCGAGAACATGTACAGAATAGGAGACCGGGGTCGTTTAGTAATTTACTGCATTATATGATTTTATAATTAAACGCCACTGTCGTTGGGTCTTCTACACCTCTCAATTCCACGCACCTCTACCCTCCCTGCAACTACAATCGAGGGAGACATTCGGACAGACAGCCTGACCGATATGAAAATCCAGGAGAATCGGGACTGAGGGAGCCATAATCTGTGCCCAGAGCTGTGAGTTTGTGAAGGAAGGGGATTACTTCGGTCTGAATCCGGGTCAACTGGGAAAGTTGACTTGGGATTTGACATGGTAGTTTTGGTTTAATTTAGCCTGTTTTGTTATTGAATAAAAAGAGTTGGATTGGGAGGAGGAGGAGGAGGAGGAGGAGGAGCGCATAATGTCTTGGAAGAGCAAAGGAGTGGAGCCAACTTCAAAGAATGTGGTGTCTCGGAAATGGGCTCTGCTTCTTTGTATTGGATGCTTCTGTACCGGGATGTTCTTCTCCGACAGGTATCCTTTCTCATATTTACCTTCTGATTTGACTTTCCAATTTCATATTTAGGATTGTTCTGGGTTAGTAGTTTCGAAGTGCAATTTGCTAAAGTGGGTAGCTTTGTTTATGTCCAAAATTTCAAATTTTGTGACTCTTTTTTGGTGATGGATAACGTGCCTCGATGATGGGTTTGGCAATAGTTTGTAAAGAAAATCGACGTGCTGATGAGAATTTTTTAATTTTAATTTTGGTTATTTTCTTAGTAATATAGTTTATCTTGATGTGGTAATTATGCTTTTGTTTTCTTTTTTGGAACACGAAGGTTGTTCCGTATCTGTTGATTTTTTTTCCTAATTATTGAAGGTCTGTTTGTCCATTCCTCTTTTAGGAATGGGTAGATCTGAACCCGGTGTCCAAATCCAAGTCAATTATGTTTTACTTGTTTATTTCCATTGATGGTGCTCGACTTCAAATATTACAGTCAGCTGTTTATGAGCGTTATGCTGGTGCGCATGGGCGATCAATTTCTGAGTCAGCCCCGCTCCCCTCCCTCTTTCCGTCTCTTCTTTTCACTTTTTCACACCCCCACTTAATTGTGCTTTAGGCCTCGCAGAAATAGTGCATTTATTCATATGCCGAAAGGAACCTAATGCTAAAAGAGACCTCATTGATATTATGAAACAAGGGCTGATGGAATACATTGAATTGATCTCTTAGAATCTCAGTATCATCTTTATGCGAAACATCTGTACTCCATAGTCAATGCCTGTATTGGTGTTTGCATTGTTTTCTGGCAGAACTTGACCTCCTATAATACTTTATAAATCTTTTTTACCCACTGAATACAATACACAGTCAGAGAAGTGAAAAGTTACTTTGGTAGCCGAAAAAAGTTACTTTTGGTAAATTGGTGTTGCGTGTGTAAAAGTACCATTGAAACTGTGGATCACCTATCACTTCGTTATTCTTATGTGAGAGATTAGGGTCCTTTATTTTTAGTGCTTCCAGGGTTCAATGTTATTTTGTAGATTACGTTAATAGTAGGTCAAGTACTTTGGGGGATTCTCTTGGTACTCACCCATGTGCTAGAATTTCTTCTCATGTCTATATAATTATTATTTATAATTTATTTTTAATAAAATGCATAGCTTCTATATTGGGTTCTATTTTTATTTTCATCTGTATTCCTAGCACTGATGAAGATATTATTGGCTACAGAATGTGGACGGTTCCTGAAGTTAAAGGCATATCAAGGACAACAAGGGTTGAGGACGAAAGGCAAGATTTCGTTTCAGAGGGTTGTGAATCAAGAATTGTGAGTACATTTGTCCAAATAGTTTGAAACTTTGTTGTTACTATCTACTTCTATCCTAACAACTACACAACTATAACAATGCTTTTCTGTTTTGTTTTCTTGCTTTTGCATTTTTAGCTTTTTTCAGCACCTTCGTGAAAAGGTTTTCTGGCTTATTAACATGTTTGTTGTCTTTGATTTTCATTAGAAGGATGTAAAGCATGAACCCAAGAACATTCTAGGGGAAGTTTCAAAGACTCGTAATGCTATCCAGTGAGTAATTTTGGAGCTTCCTGTATAGAGTTTTCTGTTGAATGCAGAAAATTTAATCTTGTGGCTGTGAATGGAATGCAGAGCGTTAGATAAAACAATTTCAAGTTTGGAGATGGAATTAGCTGCTGCAAGGGCTGCACAGGAATCTATTCTCAACGGTTCTCCCATATCAGAAGATATCAAAATTTCTGAATCAAGAGTGAAAAGAAAATACTTGATGGTTATAGGCGTCAATACTGCTTTTAGCAGCCGCAAGCGAAGAGATTCAGTTCGTGCTACTTGGATGCCACAAGGTTTGTGGATCATTTACCCACATTTATCACTTTTTTTTCCTTGTTTTTTATTTATTGAGTTTGATCAATCCTGACTTTTAGAATGAAATCAGGTGATAACAGAAAGAAGCTGGAGGAAGAGAAGGGAATTGTAGTACGATTTGTAATAGGTCACAGGTGGGTACTTTATATGATCGTAATGATGATTTTGAAAATGTACTCTAATTTTCATCAATTTTTTTCTTTATTAAGTCTTGTAAACTTTATGGTCTTTCTATCAAGAAGATTATGAAACTTGATTCTTTGTCTTATCACTGTCTGAATCATGGAATAGATGCAATGGAATCTAGTTGAAGAAAACTCTCTGTAGAATGATATGATGATAGAAAACTAAGAGGTTTGTTGGCGAAGAAAATGTACTTGAACAAGAAATAATTTAGTTTTTTGAAGTTTCTATCAGCATTCATAAATCATATGCTCTATCTCCTATTGTGGTAAGGTGTGTGTCCTCACATGATCTACTCCTATTGTGGTAAGGTGTGTGTCCTCACATGATCTATCTATCTCCTACTGTATAGGTCAATAATGACTCAGATATAATACTTCTGATTTTGAAACTCTTGCTATTTTAATGGATGGAGTTTGATTTATTCTCTCTTTCTTTGCCCATTCTATTGCTAGTGCCACGTCAGGTGGTATCCTTGATAGAGCTATCGAAGCAGAGGAAAAAAGGCATGGGGATCTTTTGAGGCTGGTAGTGCTTTTCTCTTTGTTCTTCTCAAACATCCCTGTTGATCTTCTTTTGACACCAAAAAGTCTCTGTTTGTGTAGAACTTAAGAAACAGCTAACTGCATTATTTTCTCTATCTAAATTTCATGGGCACAGGACCATGTTGAGGGTTACCTTGAATTGTCGGCCAAGACAAAGATATACTTTGCCACTGCTGTTACTTTGTGGGATGCAGATTTCTATGTCAAAGTTGATGATGATGTACATGTAAATATAGGTAAAAATGGAACATATTAACAGCCACCCCTGTTGCTGTGTACATGTGGATATTTATTTATTTTTAATGCAGAGAGGTGCTTAGTTTTATTTTTTTCCTTATTAATTCTTTGAGGAAAAGAAACACGTTCATGTAATTCTGCAAATCAAATTCCTCAGCATAGTTCGTATCCATAAACTAGCCTAAAGAATTTTGTCTGCACTTCAAGGGCAGGTTTGGCAAGTGGCATGAGATACAAAATTCTCATTTCATCTCATCATTACAACTTTTTCAAATTCTCACACAAAATATAATAAACAATTCAACTTTTTCAAATCCCAATTCAACTTTTTCAAATCCCAAAACAATAATAATATTTTTTTTTGAGAAGTATTATTTTTTAATAATATTAAAAAATAATATTTTAAACTTTCATTTAAAACTAAAAATTCTCATCTCATTATCCAAACCTCCCTGTTTCAGTATTTTTAGAATAGTGTTATTGTGATGTAAAGCTGTGTCTTTAGTAGAATGGTATTGTTGATTTGCCGGAATAGAAATCAAAATGACTCTTCAAAGTTCAGAATTTGATTAGTATAAAATGATCTGTTTTTTTTTTTCCTTCTTTGTTGGCATGTGATTAAAATATTAAGTTTGTTCAAGAGGCTGCTAGATGTTGCTGTCCTTATGGTCTTGATTATGTTTCATTCACCATGTAAAAATAATGGTTTTTTTTTTCTTTATCCATATTTTCTTACATTGAATTATGTTTTTGCAGCAACACTTGGAGCAACTTTGGCTAGACACCGGTCAAAGCCTAGGTTGTATATTGGATGCATGAAATCCGGTCCAGTCCTTGCTCAAAAGTAAGCGAGTCTTTCTGTTTGGGTAGTTAAACATTTAGGGCTTATAACACTTATCATTTTTTCAACAGGGGAGTGAGATACCATGAACCTGAGTATTGGAAATTTGGTGAAGAGGGAAACAAGTATTTCCGTCATGCTACGGGGCAGCTATATGCTATTTCAAAAGATTTGGCTTCTTATATATCAATCAACCAGTAAGTGAGCATGTCTTCTTGTGTAGGGAAGTAACTAATTCTTTTGCCCAAAGTTCATCTAACTTACTTGTTTCTCTTGGAATGGCTATCATCTAGGCATGTGTTACACAGGTATGCTAATGAGGATGTTTCCTTGGGTTCATGGTTCATTGGATTGGATGTAGATCATATTGATGACCGTAGATTATGTTGCGGCACACCACCTGGTAATTTCATGAGTAAAAGTTAATTTTATAAATACCTGCATCTATTCATTTTCTAAGCATGTGCGTGTTTGTCCTTGCTTGCGTACAAGTGTGGGCTTGCATTTTTGTGACAATTGTTTTGTAAGTTTTCACGAACAAATGGAGGTAATCAACCATCTGACTTACAAAGACTGATATGGTTTCTTGGTGCAGTCATTTACGTTGCAGCTCTGACATTATGTCTTATACATTTGGAATTGGTAATCAGTTACCAACATGTTTTACTGTAATGTTCACAGAGCTTTGTTATAATTGCTACTGAATAAGAACAATTGGTAAATAATGAGATACCTCAAAGGAGTGCAGCACAGTTATTGATGCAGCCTGCCACAGCCAACGCATTAGTGTTGCACACTCAAAAGAGATCTACTGTATTGGAAAATAAGATAACTTTACTATCTAGGCATCTCCTTATGTGATTATGAGGAAAAAAACCTATAATTTCCATTCTTAGGAGCAATGAGTGTTGCTATATTAGTGCATATAGGGCAGTGCTTAATCAATAGAACTGACTATCATTTTTCTTCAGGTTAGGTTCTGTTCCTGAGGCACCCCAGCATGTTTCGGCACTACGTGTTGTTTATAAACCTTGCATAACCATACCATATATATGACCAAACTAGTGGCCTGTGTAGGGGCTTATCATGGTATCCTAGTTTTTGGGTCCTTGAATTTAAAATTTAATTTGTTATGATCAAATTCCTCTTCTTGCTCGATGTTAGGATTCTGTGTCACACAAATTTTGTTTTAAGATCTTCCAGGTTTGGATTGACTGTTTGTACAGTAATATTTGTGTTATTACGCCTGTACCATGCTCTACAGTGATTTGTTACAAAACACACAAAAATATTTATGGGGTTGGGGCATTAGTCTTGCCACCACCTTGTCGTCATTTGTAGGGATGTGTGTGACATTTTAGCTTGTGTATGCATGGTCCAAGTTACAACAAAACAGGAGGGAAAAGAAGAAACATTTCTTGTGCAGACAGAATGTCGTACTTAAATAAGTATCTTACTGCCAATTTTTACCGCAGATTGCGAGTGGAAGGCTCAGGCAGGCAACATCTGCGTTGCTTCATTTGATTGGAGTTGCAGTGGAATTTGCAAATCTGCCGAGAGGATTAAGGAGGTTCACCGGCGGTGTGGAGAAGGGGAGAATGTTTTGTGGGCTGCAGAGTTCTGACAGATAAACGGTTCTTCCAAACTCGGGAGGAAGCAAATGCGTGGCATGAGTCTGTTTCGGAAAATGTTTGTAACTCAAAGATGTGAATGAGATGGACGAAGGTGGAGAAAAAGGAAAGGGGAGTGGTGGTGGAAAGAGGGTGGTTTCTTTCCCTGGATTCTACCCCATTTTAGATTAGGAGAGATCCAATAGCAAACCTACAAGAGAAAGATCTTGTAGTTATTCATTCTTTAATTGCTCGGAGGGCCAATTTTTAAGTTTGCCGTGGCCGATGTAGCTCCATAATATGTATCTATTTCGGCTAGTACCTGCTGCCTATTGCTATATATAAATATATATATATTTATATGTATTAGTGAATTGTCTGTTGAAATTTTGATATCTTTTGTACCCTTTTCATGATTGCAAGTGAAGTGATGATGGATAACCTATCTAACGATTCTCTCTTTCCTTGATGCTGAAGCTTCACCAAACCAGTCTTTGATTTGCCTGTCCGGTATAGATTGATTCCCACGACTCGACCAGATAAATCTAATCCAGTTTGTGTATTCTATGAATAATAATGCCAGTTAGCTCCATCTTGTGCCCCCCTCAAAGTCATCACTGGCGTATTTGAATTTTTTTTTAAAAAATGGTTAAAATTGTTACCGCTAGTGCATTTATGTATATTTTTTTCTGATATTTAAAAAAATAAAAATAAAAAAAACACACAAAAAACTAATTTGAGCTAGTGGTAATTTTGAGGGGACAAAATGATGGAGTTGAGTAGCAGAACTCTCATATGAAATTTAGGAATGAGAGTTGCAGAAGTTTTTGTCCGGATCAACTGAATAGGCAAATCCACAAAATGAATGGATCGGATTGAAAAAATGGTCACCTTCCAAAACCAAAAAATCTGAGTTTGGTTGGAGAAAAACAGTACCCAAAATTCTGAGAAGTTCTACTGTCCCAACAAATACATGGCTAAAAGCGACATCACGCACTAAGCAGAGGCTTCTTTTGATTCCAGAATTGCTAAAAAGCGAGTCTCGAGACCATGTGGAATCAATCATACGGGTCTGCCAGATCATTCCAAACCAATGATACCCATCATTCTTAGACTGAAAAAGTAAACAGCACTCACTATTTCTCACTCTTCCCACTAGAAAGGCCATGGATGATCTGTCACTCCCCGTTTATTTTAGCATTCCTCTTCGAGAGCGGATTATATTTATCCCCACAACCCCATCTCAGTTTAGGTATAATATCCCAGTATCTCTCCTTGCCTCATTTCTTTCTAGTGTTAAAAACTTAAAAGGTGGTGGTTTTTTTTATTCGAGAATGAGAACAGATCTTGATGCCAATGCAACCAGCTCCATCGACGACATCCCAAAGCTCAAGTTCCTTGACTGTTCTCTTAGGGTCTGCGCGATTCCTCTTAGTGCTGCAACCATGTGGCTAACTGTGACAAACCAGCAGGATAACAGCAACTATGGGAGACTGGAGTTCAGCAATCTTATGGGCCTCAAGTAAGGAATGCACTTCACATATATTTTCTACACGGAAACAGTGTTTACACATTGTCTTCGTTCCAACTTTCTTCTATTGAGGGAGTTACTTTATGTAGGTACATGGTTTTCATCAGTGCTATTTGTGCTTGTTACGCTTTTGTTGCTGCTATTTCCCTATGGTGCAGATACTTTGTAGCAAAACCCTGGCTCTTCTTTGTCTCCGACCAGGTCTAATTTCCTCCAATCCGATATTCCTACATGACTTGACGTATTTTAATGCATTCATTTGAAGAATGGTGGGTGAAGATTGAAAAAGGATTTGGTCTCGAGAATAATTTTATTCTTTTACTTTAGCCCTCAAAGTTCTTTGACTATAGTCATTCCTTCCTTCATTTTAGCACAACTCTATTTCCACACTATTCTAATATTCTTTCTCTCGTTTCTTTCAAACCAACTCCTTTCGCAGATTGAAGAAATAAAAAAGAAGCCTTGAAATCTTTCTTGTAAATAAAATCCTAAATATTTCAAATATTTAGTGGACCTTTCATTTTTCTTCTGCTTCGCTCACAAAGTATTGGCTCTTATTTTCTAGTTGAGAACTGATATAGACATAAATAGATTATACAAAGTAAACCCATGTGGCTTCATAGAATCTATTAGATCTACTTTATAATAAAAATAATTTTACAATCTAATGTATCACATTAAACCACATAAGTGTGTAGATTTATTTTTGTGTAATCTGACTAAAAGTATTTTCCTTTCTATTTTAGGGGAAGTAGTGATGTGCAACCCAGTAACCACATAATCATAATTGATACATATTTTAAAAGGTTTTATTTTATTTTAATTTATTTATTGTTCTTCATTTGATGCAGATTGTAGCTTACTTAATGGTCACGTCCGGGGCTGCAGTGTTGGAGATACTCTACTTAGCTTACAATGGTGACAGGGAAGTCACATGGAGTGAAGCCTGTAGTTCCTATGGAAGATTTTGCAGTAAAATGAAGATGGCCTTACTTCTCCATGTTTTGGCTCTTTGCTGCTTCATTGTTCTAGCTCTCATCTCTGCTTTTAGGACGTTCAGCATGTTTGACCCTCCTTCCCTCCCTTCTCAAGAGGTGGAACAAGAAAGATCAGCTTAATTAAATATTTCTTTTATTGGTTTTATTAGGCAGTTGCTCTTAGAGCTGGAATTCACACAGATAAAGCTCTATTTATTTATGCTTGTTGACACAACAAAAACACGTCGATGTGACATCTGCCACATAAAACATCAACTAGTATAAAAAAAAATAAAGAAAAGTATTACAGCCACTAAACAGCATATTTACACGTCAATTTATCACTGGCGGAATTACGTGTCATCGTGAGTGTGTAATGCTTTTGAAGTTTTAGAAAGTGCACTCAATAAGTTTCGTGTTCATAGCTTGAATCGTCGCAAGAAGTAGATAGATGCTTTCAACCTAACACAGTTACACAAGCCAACTTTTCAAAAAGGGAGAGAAAAGGTGGGAGTGGGTTTGCTTCAGAAATCTTCCATTCTCCATCTCACCAACCAAACCAAAAGACAGCACTTTGCAACCTCTCTCTCTCTCTCTCCCCATAATTTTATTATAGACATTAGGAATTATTATTGACATAGAATATGTCACTTAAAATAGTCAAATTAGTTGATATAATTGAGGACGATAAATTAGAAATTAAAAAATAAAAATAAAAATTAAAGTATGGATTCGACGAACATACAGCAACAGCTTAAAAGCCCTTGTGGTCCCGTCTCACAGCTTACAAAGTAATATTTTAAAAAAATAAATATTTTCTTTTTCAATTATGAACATTTCCGGATCAGCAACATAAGCTGCCTTCAGCCCTTTTCAAAGATGAAAAATTCTAATGAGACGGTAAAACGTTTGGGCCAGTCCATGACCATAATGGCCTTCAATATTAACTTCTGATCTTCTAAGAAAAGCCCAATAAAAGTTAGCCCATCTAGGCTCAAGCCTTCTACTCACGTGGGCTTTGCATGAATAAAAGAGAACGGGGCCTCTCCTCCTTTTCTTTTCCATTTTTCCTTTCTCCTCTTGAAGCGACACGTGTGTACGTGCTTTGTGCCTTTTTTTATTAAATCGCATGCTTGTTGGTTACGTGTAGAGAACCAAGCTTTATTATGGTTGGGTTTTTCTACACAATTTTTTATTATTTATCTATACTTTACATTTCATATTTTTTTAATATTTTTTAAAAATTAAAATTTTTTTTTAAAAACTATTTAAAATTTTTTATTCACTATTTATATAAAAATATTTAATAAAAAAAATAAAATATAAAGGGTGGGTCAATAATAAAAAATTGTGAAGATTTTTTTATTAGGGTTTGTGTACAACTGTACAAGCTAGAGGTGCAGGGCCCACCCTTGTCTGCCAAATGCGGGTGGCGGGCTGGGCCTA
>QEOT01007886.1:708-16034 GCA_003123785.1 Pterocarya stenoptera
AGGTTTTGATTAGGTAATTAGTTTCAGTTTGGTATAAATCAGGTATTATATATGGTTCCTAAATTGCTTGATTTTGGTGATAGATTCTTGACAAGTTTTTATTGGACTTTAGCGTCTATGAAAAGTACCACGGTAACAAACAAAATTCAAGTTTAATCTATTTATTTTTATTTGGGAGTTTTAACTTGATTAATAGAGATTTGAGTGTTTTTCTCTTGATCAAGGACCCTATATTTCCTTCCTCTGAACCTCTTGAACTCCCCTTATGATTCTACTTTTCCCTGTCTCTCTTCAATTATCTGCTATGTTATCTTCTTTGATAAATCTATAAACTGGCTAGGTTTATTTACTTTCTAAGCCCGATAGCTTTCATAATCAGGAAAACCTTCCCACCACATTTTCTCTGCCAGACAGACCCAGAATTTAAAATTCTTAACGTCATGTTAATGCTAGCAAGTTGTGTGCTGGTGCAGAAAATATTAACAAGGAGTAAACAGTACACACAACAGTGTGCATACACACCAATATATGCATACATACACACACACACACAGACCCCTATATATATACCGCACACGCACACATAGGAGTGGGTGAGTATCACCTTCCAAATAGGCACCAAGGCCCTCCAAAACAGTAGGATTAGCACGCACAACTGAAAGTGCTATGTCCAAAGCAGATTGCAACAATGCTTTCACCTCTCTTTGAACAAGATCGACAAGATGCCCCTGTTAATGGTCATTCTATATCAGTATTTACAGTAAATACTAATTAAAAAAAAGTATTTACAGTAAATATAATTAATAGGAGCCCAGCAACAAAGTCAAAATCACAGGACCTGATCCCTTCCCCAAGGAACAGCTCCCCCAGAATCATCAATCCCACCACCAGAAAGTGTGGCTATAGAAACAGGGCCTATGGTCTCATTAAGGCCATATTCAGCTACTGCCTTGTATGCCATATCAGTTGCTCTCCGTATATCATCAAAGGCACCAGTTGACACACGACCTGAATAAACCACTTCTTCAGCTGCACGTCCTCCAAGAAGAGTAACCAAGCGGCCTCGTAACTCATCAATGAACAACAAATATCTATCTTCATTTGTTGGAGGTGTATAAGTAAAGCCTAGTGCTCCTCCTGACCTTGGCAATATGCTTAACTTCTGATAAAGAAAGAACATTTAGCAATTACCATATGCTGGATTCTGCAGATTCACAATTTCTTCCCAAACATTTCTAGAAAATTTTCTTCATTTTCTACCTTGTAAGTAACTTTTGTCTAGTAAATAAGAAAAAGACTAAAAGACATTTGTTTATAAACAAAAAGTAAATGGTCCTTTATTAGTTTCATTAATAGAATGTGTACTGGTCCTAATATCTCCTACTGTTTCAAGTTTGCTAAACTTGACACTCAGATCTCAAAACAAACAACATATAATTTTCAAATGAATGATCTTGTGACACAATTTCCCATCCAAATGAGATTTCCTTACACCAAGCTATGTTCCAGCCCAGAGATAACAGAAGCAAACATGCACAACAAAGAGAGAAAAGCACTCTTTTTTTTTTTTTTATAAGTCTCTGATGTTGGTAACAAATAATATATGTGGTGTTTCCAGGATCAAATGGCATTGAAAGAAACCATTGATCAGGATAGCCACAAACGTTAGATGTAGCGTCCGAGTCATTATAGAGAAAAGCATTCTAGAAAGAGACGACCCATCAATACGTTCTATTTTTCAGACCCTACCATATTATTTTTAATGCAAACGTATAAAGTATGGAATGAGGATAATTAATTATTGGGAGAGTTTTAACAACAGGTATTTCTAGTAGGTAGCGAGCTATCATTTGTATGGTTCCAGCAACTCTAGCACTGCCCTTCTGTTTGCGATACCATATTTCAAGGAGCCGGTGTTTGGCATTTTCCAATTCCATAACAAGAGGGAACAGGAAGAAGTATGAACTAAAAACATTCCAGTAAACAATTCCAATGATTTACCTCAACACGTGGTTGTCCAGGAAGAAGACTTGCAACAGCAGTGCTTACTACTGCATGACCAGCTTCATGCCGTGCAACTACAGCTTTCTCACTTCCTTGCAACTTAGCTGTCTTCTTCTCTATGCCCTAAAACAAGGAGTTAACATTTATTTTCTCCATTAGTTAATCTAGGTATAAGTTTACTTACATACTGATAGATTTTTACATTGCACTGAACATTTTCCTTCAAGAAGGGGCAAAGCCTCAAGTAACAGGACAATGAAATCGAGAGTGCAATAGAAAATGCACTCAACTAAAATATCTAAATAAAGACATTCTCAAGAGAAGGAAGGAGAAAGCACAAGTATATGTGATTATATAAGAGGAAAAGGAATCGTTAGAAGGTATAAACCCAGGAAAAGGGTGGTTGGTGTTCCAACGAAGTGAGAGGGGGGTATGATGCCGCCCTTGGGAAGATCTTGACCACGGACAACTTGAGGAAGAGAGGATGTGTAGTGATGGATTGGTGTTACATGTGTAAAAAGAATGGAGAATCTGTGAACCATCTCTTACTACACTGTGAGGTAACAAGGGTGTTGTGTGATGAGATCTTTCAAAGGATTGATGTTGCTTGGGTTATACCAATGAGGGTGGTGGATCTGTTGGATTGTTGGAAAAAGTTGCAAGGCTGCCATCAAGTGGCAGCGGTGTGGAAGATGATTCTGTTGTACATCATATGGAGTATTTAGACGGAAAGGAATGCGTGCTACTTTGAAGATAAGGAACACACAATGGCTAAGTTGAAGAATTTTTTGTTCCACACTTTAATGTCTTGGTTTTCCGCTATTGTATTGCATGGGGACAATGTTCATGATTTCTTGTCTTTAATTTATCGCTTTAGAATGTATTTAAGTTCTTCTGTATACTTCTTGTGTACATGGGCTATGCTTATTTCATTCACATACATAATATTCATCTCTTACTTATCAAAAAAATAAATAAACCCAAGAAAACCCCTAGGGATTGGCTCAAGTGGTAAAGGCCTTCGGCTTGGAGGTATGCTCCCCCCAGGTCTAAGGTTCAAATCCCCTTGGGTGCAAACAATCTCTAGGGGCCATCGGGATTTTCCCCTTGAATTACCCAAGGTGCACTTGCGGAAAACTCTTTGCCAAGGGCCTGTGCACCCCTGGGATTAGCAGGGACGCTGTTCCTGAACACTAGGAGCCAATAAATAAATAAACCCAAGAAACCAGATCAAGAAAAGCACTAATATCAGGACCCAATTTGGAACTAGGAGAGAAAATCACCAATTCAGGTGTGTCATTCCAGTCATAAGTCAGCAAACTACAATCTACATAACTATTTTGCTTAAGAAGAAAAAATATGATCGTGATTGAGACATAAGCATACCCAAAGAAAGAACTCTCTATCTATCTTTCTAGCAGACAGACAGAGACAAAGACCTAAATACTTACAGCTATTGACCTTTCCACTGCATGAATGAAATCAATTTTCTCCACAACAAGTTTCTTTTG
The DNA here is from genome assembly GCA_003123785.1 of Pterocarya stenoptera. Taxonomy (NCBI): domain Eukaryota; kingdom Viridiplantae; phylum Streptophyta; class Magnoliopsida; order Fagales; family Juglandaceae; genus Pterocarya; species Pterocarya stenoptera. The sequence goes on from QEOT01007886.1 coordinate 4,224, forward strand.
TCTTCCAGCCAACAAAGCAGCTTCATTTACTAAGTTAGCAAGATCAGCCCTGAACAAAAGTTTAAACAAAGAATCAAAGATTCACTCCAACGGTTTCCACAAAAAGGATTTTGTAAAGAAGAAGCAGCTTCTAGATGGATTGGAAAAAGGAGGCAAGTACCCAGTGAAACCAGTAGTCATAGAGGCAATGCCACCAAGGTCAACATCATTCGCAAGAGGAAGCTCTTTATTGGAAACATGTACTTTTAAAATGGCTTCTCTTCCACACCTATCGGGCGGTTCCACCTAAACGAAGACGAAGTAACCATACAAGCATTATTGATGGATAACCGCTAAGGAGCACATGCTTTGTCAGACTTCAACATTTGGATTTTGGACACAGATAAGAGAACAAGAATACAAACCATAACCACTCGGTCAAATCTCCCTGGTCGACGAAGTGCTGGGTCTAATACATCTGAGCGATTAGTTGCTCCAAGAACGATCACGGCTGAGTTACTATCAAACCCATCCATCTCCTGAAATATAATTAAACACACACTGATTGACATCAGTGACTAAGATAAAATGTTCAAGAAACTGGAAAACTCTGGCTTGGTAAGCTTACAGTGAGCAGCTGATTCAAGGTCTGTTCTCGTTCATCATTGCTAACAATTCGATATTTTCCATCACGGCTTTTTGCTACGGCATCAATCTGCATAAAAAAAAGTGTAACCTGAAATGTATTGACACCTTCGAAGATTGAACATAAATTATCCAACACAATAAGAGATTCCTAGACTCTTGCCTCGTCAATAAAGATTATTGATGGTGCCTCCTTCTTTGCCCGTGCAAATAGATCTCTCACACGGGAGGCACCCATGCCAACATACAACTCTACAAACTCACTGGCAGAACAACTAATAAACGGCACTTCAGCTTCTCCAGCCACAGCCTTTGCCAGAAGAGTCTTACCTGTCCCAGGAAGACCCACCTGTAAAATAAACAGTGCCACATTTACTAATTACACATCAAACTTATATCACAGGTAATAATCTACCAACATGGAATGGCATACAAACACTGGATGGAAAGCATTCAAGAGTTCAGCAAAGGAAAAACTCAAGTCTAAAGAGATATCTGGCTTATCTTACACCATCTGGCGCAAATCATGAAAAATGTCAGCCAGAAAGTTTTGTAGATTGGACAGCAGGAAACAATAACTAACTTCTGGTATAGTACATCTTTACGAAGAGAATTAGAAGGGTTGGCCACACCCAAGCAGTTATCAAAACTTTCTAGTGACATCATAACTTCATATTCATAGGTTCATAATGAGGCCCACATTCATTATTAGTCTCTGGAAAACTTACCAAGAGAACACCTCTAGGAGGACGAGCACCAAGTCGTATATACCTATCAGGATTCCGAAGAAATTCCTGGCAAACAAAGATCACAATAAAAAATTAATTTCTTTATTAAAAAGTGCAAAAGGCACATTCCAAGTACAACGAGATGCGTATAAGAAATTAATCCAACTATAAATAGAAAAAGATACAAGAAAGCCATGAATATACCCCCTTAAATGCCCAGGAAGATATTGAAAAAATTACTGAATGAGAAGGAAGCATCTAGGACTCCATATATATTTTGAAATTTTTTTAATGATAATCTGAGTAGTCTCTAGCATACCACGATCTCTTCTAGCTCCTCCTTAGCCTCATCAACCCCAGCAACATCAGCAAATGTGATTATTTCACCTTGCTCAGATGCTTTTGCACCACTAGAACCCCCAGATTTCCGATTCCTAATCTGACCAGCTGTATGCTGCATACATGCAAATATTCATCGCATTAGTTTTGACTATCAGAGGTATGAGAAAAAGAAGCATGTGGTTCATACCTGGGAAAAGCTTACAGGAAACCGGTGGAGAAGCCCAGCAAGTACAGCAACATAAAACAAAGCTATCTACAAACGAAAATTCAAAGCCAAGATATAGAACTTAGAGCTCACAAGAAACAAACTACAATAAAAAAATGCAGTTACAGAAGCGAGGTTTTATATTGTATTTTTTACGTCGGTTTTTTTTTCTCAAGTATTTTTTTTTACTTCAGTTCTGAATTCAGCCTTGTAGAATTTAATCTCCTAACAAAATAATAAAGTATTATCTTTAGTTTCTTTATGCAAGCACACATATTATGTATTTTGCAAAACTAAAATTCATTGTAAAGTAACTTCATGAAGTATGGCATATTTGTTCACATGAATAGACTACAATAACAGTTGAGCTACAAAATAACATTGGGAAGGTTGCCCCATTTTTTCTGAAAAAAAAAAAAAATTTCCAAGCGTTAGAAAAACTAGTATTATATGAATCATAATAGACAACCGCTAGTTGACGTACCAACAATATAGATACCGTATGAGTCAAGAACATTATGCTAGCAAACTTGTGATTGTAGAAAAGAACTAGTCATTCTTGGCTACCAGCAAAGAGATTTACCTGATACTTAGGTAATTGTCTACATGCCAGTGGAGGAAAAGTGGCGAACTTTTAGGCTATTCTTGCATGTTATGTTTGTTAACACAGGTTATGATGTGGGATGAAACATAATATACGATTATACACTTAGGGATGATCTACAAGGCATTCAACAGCGTAGGTAAACAAAATTGCGATATAGAACTAAACGCCACAACAGGAAAAGAAAAGAAACACTTACCAATGCAGAGTTCAAGAATCCACCCGACCGCCTATCGGGCGACCCAAACTCCACTGCATTCTCGAGCATCTTCTCGTATGGAGCTTTTATATCGCTAGGCCGAGTGGTTGTGTAAACGATCCTCTTCGTTGGCGCCACACTCCTGAGCAAAGACTCGGACTCGAGCAACTTACTACTCGCTCCCCCAACGTCAGTTTCCTGACTCCCCGGCTCAGACTTCAACTTAAACATGATATGAACCCCATCAACCTCAACCTTCTGCACCTGGTCGTTATTTATCTTACTCAGAAACTCACTATACGGCACGCTTATGAAAGTGGTCGGAGACCTCAGCTCCGAACCCGGTAGCGGAATCCCGGGTCGGAGAAGCCGCATAACGAAAATCACAATCCCCAATTGCAAAAGCACAACTCCAATCTCCTGAGCCTGAACTATGGGCTGCCACTGCCATTTTTTCCCATTTGGCCACCACCAGTTCCCTTTCCCTCGCTTTTCTCTCCGCCGCTTCGGCGTCGAAGAACCCGAATTTGGGGGATTCTGGCTCCCCTCGCCCTCACTCGCTCCGCTCGAACCGGTAGCCGAATCGCTGTCCTGACTACTTGCTCGAATCCGATTCTTTCTGAACCCGCAGTCCCTATTAAAACCTCCCCAAAGACTGAACCTCTCCGAATTCTCTGAAACACAAGTATGTTGTCCGTACAGGTTGGTCGACGGGAAAGGTAGAGAGCTCGGGATATAACGGTTCACGTTCTGGTGAAAAACCCTAGATTGACCGCGAAAGAAGCGCAATCCATTACAGTGATGGAGCTTCCGATACGAATTCAAATGGATATTTTGGTGGAGTATAGGACATAGAGAATCCATCGATGACATTCCGAAACCCTAAAAACCAAAATTAATTTGCAAATTAAAAATATAAATAATAAATATCTATACAATTCTCTCTTTATATATCCCTGTATGTATATGCAAGTCTGTGCTCGAGAGGAAGAGAGATATTTTTACACTACCAATGGAGCTAGGCCAAGGTCTGAGACCAGACACACAGAGAGACAGACGGATTGAACTTGAATTGCGGCCCGTACGATTACGTTTAATCGTATCGTCTGTAATTGCTATTGGTCTTTAGGGGAAATTGTCTGTAACGCTGACCACACGAGTTTAATGGTCGGAGGTCCTGTTTATCCGACACGTGTGAAAAGCAGAAATAAGATTCATAAGCGATTCCGTGGCAGCTTTAGTGCTGTGTGGGGGATGATAAGAAAATATGTTATCAAGTTTAAGGCCACGGACTCGACTGATGCTCCGTGGGCTCAAGATATTTTTGATCCATTGGGCTTCCTTCGTGAATTTGTTGGGCTTGAATTGTGACTTTAAGGAATGCAAATGAATGGGCAATTAAGTAAATGAAAATATTATTAATTATATTATGAAAGAATTTATATGCGACTTTACTTAAAAATTGTACTAAATATATTATTTATATAAAATTTTATTTGTATTTTAAAAATAATAAAACTCACAATAAACTATGTGTTTACACAACTTCTTGTAAATTATTACAAAAGAAAAATTATTTATATAAATTTTAAATAGATAAGTCTCAGGTAAATCTTCATAAAAATAATAGTTATTTTTAAATAATAAATATGTACGGAGGAAAACATCGATTACTGACAACCGCAAGGTCGTGATGTGAGAGACCTTATGACAAATACACTCTTTTTTCTACAGAATGTAACAACCATCGATCCTTGTTATACCTGTTTTCTATTGTGTCCTTGTTATCCCACCAACATAGGAAGATAAATAGAATGTCAAACAACTGAATTCTAGGATCTCCAACAGCTATTAGCCAAACATTAATTTTCTAAAAATGACAGACCAATCCCAGAGCTGTGGGGGAACAAAGCTAAGCTTTTGACTGCTAAACATTTTCGTGGAAAGCTAACCTCTCTTCTCCATCTTTCTGTTTATTTGTTTCCCACACTCGTTTTAGTTTTCTATGAACAAACTCATCCCCAACTCTAAATTGGTTTTCAAAAACTACTTTATTTTTTATTTTTATTTGTGCAGACAGACTTTTAGGGTGCTCTTCTAAATGTGGGTATTTTTGTTCTTCAGTTTCTAGAGGTGGGTCGTGAACTATATATTCAAATTGGTAGGAATCTATTCTTTTACAGTGTCGAAAGAAGTTGATATGGGTATTGATGTAAAGTGTGTTGAAGCTTGGATTTGTAGAATCCTTGAGTTTTCCATCAATGTCAGCTATAGATTTATACAGAATCATCCATTTGTTTTTTCGGTTTCTATGTCCTTCTTCCTCGTATACGTATTTCTTCCTTTCATCCTCAACTTTTTGGCCTACACTTCCCCATTTATAGTTTGTATTGCTATTCTTCTGAGAATCTTTTGGAGTTCAGAACAGTCCTACATCCGTTGTGTCAAAGGAGATGGAAGAAGGAAAAATGGGATGTTACACAAGAATTCTGGGTCTGTTGAATATGATATTGCTTTCAATAGAAATGATTGCTCTCACTTACGAAGGGTGACAAGTAGGCGAAGAAAGAACAGAGAAATGGATGAACAAACTGGTAAGAACGAAGAAGAAAGTTATTCTTCTAAACATGGAGCCTCTAATGATGTCTCGGCAGCTGAAGATATTCGAAGTCTTGATAAACACCACCGCCCATTCTTATCTTCCGAAGATTTAGAGTCCCAAATCAAGTCAAGTGATGGCAAACAACAAGCTTGTAAATTTGATGTTGGTGGTACAAGGATAGAGGCTCCCAACATGGAAGAAGCAGACGATGATGATGAAGAGGAGACACAGGAGGATAGGAATAGTGCTGTGAAATGGACAGAGGATGATCAGAAAAATCTTATGGATTTGGGTTTTTCGGAGATAGAAAGGAACAGGAGGCTGGAAAGTCTAATTGCAAAAAGAAGAGCGAGAAAGTTATTTAGCATTCAGGTTGAAAGGGGCTGGGGTGGCATGCGCAGTGTTCCTTCTAGTCAAATTTCTCCAATTTTTCTTGCAAGAAACAACACTATTGATCTAAGCATTCTGGATGAAACTGAAGGCTTAGAATTGCCTGATACAGCTCCTTCTATTTTGTTTCCGAAACAGAACCCATTTGACCTTCCCTATGACCCATTTGAAGAAAAGCCTAATCTCAGGGGAGATAGTTTTCATCAAGAATTCATGCCAGCTCATAAGGAAACGCTATTCTGCAGGCATGAAAGCTTCAGTTTAGGACCTTCTTTCCCATTGGAATCCAAGCAAGATCGTCGCGGCAAAAACTTCAACCCTTTTTTTGTTGCAGAGAGGAAAGGGGTATTGGAGGGATCGGGATACTCCAAATTCAATAGGCAGCCAAGTAATGCCATTTTGAGATCTTCGTTAATTTAAAATGCTTTCTTTCTTCTTCCTTGATTAGGAAACTTCTGTGACTTCTGCTTCTAAATCTATTCTTTCCTTGCAGGAATTGGAGACCATGATCAGCGAATGGAACAATTACTACATAAAGAAGATATTCATGGCGCCCCTGGTCTTGTTGAAACTGGAGCAGAAGCTCCCAATCAGATAATAAACTCAATGGAAATCACGCATGAAGAGGATATAATTACCAAAATTGACCCGAATGACATCAAAGGAGAGGAGGAAATGGAAAGATCCCACGGCATGGAGTCCTTAAGCAGCAGTGATGAGTCAAACTCATTATCTTCATCAATAGAAAATGAACAGAACTTCAATGCTTATGTAGCAGGGGTTTTAGAAGATGTGGAATCAAATCCTGCTCAAAAGTCTACAAGTTGTTTACTGGTTGAGCCTGACAATGACCCATTTGATTCTAGCCCATTAGCAAAGGAAATGAACAGAAGGGGTGACCAGCGTTTATTTGCTGGTCAGTGCTCTTATCATACTTCAAACTGCTCCATAGCTTCCGATTTGCAGGTGGAGGTCTCAGAAGTTGGTTCACCTCCACTAACAGTAGATGGCTCCAATTCAGCCACAGATGGAGAATCATTGACATATGATGAGGAAATTGAAAAGGAAAACACTTTTGGCAGTGAAGAAATGTGGGGAGCCTCCTCTCAGCAATCTGGATTAGAGGAAAATGAAGAAGAATCAAGAGGAACACATGGAGTCAGCCAGGGGGATATTGTAGGATTAGAATTGTCCCAAGCCAACGAGACTTCTGAGGATGTTGTTGCGTCACCTATAAATCCGCTAAAGGTAGATGATCAAGACTCAACTGATGTGAGTTCATTGTCATCCTCAACAATAGACATATCCGGAGACAATCAAGCTTGGTCAATAAACATTGACCCCAAAATCCATGATGATGTAAAACAAGTAGTTGAAGGAGTTTTGGAATCCAAATCCCAGTTTTCTTATTATTCAGATCCGTCTTCATTTGGAAATCTGAAAAAAATAATGCAATTGGAGTTGGTGCCTCATTCATATGAAGTTCATTCTGAAAAACTAGAGGTCAGTGATTTTTATGATATTATAGATATTATATACTTTGTAACAGCAAACAAATTCAAATCTAAAGACTTTCAAATGAAAATCAAAGGTAATTTTTTTCTGAGTATTATTACCTCTTTTTAGGACCTACACTAATAAAATATTCAATTTAAGAAGTAAAAACAAGAATAGTTAGCTTTTATACTCACCATTTGGTCTCATGAAAATTGATCAGGACTTATCATACCCTCACAAGATGAAGGTTGTCTATGATGTTAATCACACAACAGACCCCGAAATATCCAACATGGAAGAATTGAAGATGAATGAAGACACAGATGATGGATGGCAGCTACTGAACAAGCAAGAGATTGAAAAGCCTACTGAGCATCAAGCCATATCTGACTCTGAGAAACCAATTGAGGAGAACTCAAAGCCTAATGATGATGTTGGAGGAAATCAAGTAAAGCTAACTGAAAATGAGAGCATCATGGGCATGCCAAAGCCAATTGAGGCCAAAGAATACTTTAAATCGCCTCAAGAGAGTGGAGGTGAACGAAGTATTGTAGAAAGTGGAGCTGGTAGGGTAAACCAAAATTCTGATGATCCTATTGCATCAACTGCACAACAAGATCTGGTGATTGAAGAGGTCACTATCAACTCAAGGCCATCATCGTCTCCAAAGTCCATATCAATACAAACTTCTGGAGTAAACCAGACTTATGATGATCATAATGCATCAGCTGAGCAGCAAGAGCTGGCGATTCAAGATGTCCTGATCAACTCTTCATCCTCATCTCCAAACTCTGTGTCCTTAGAAAAGATCCCAATTGATCAAACCTCATCATCAAATGCAAATCAAATGATACGCCTAGATATTTTACAATCTCATTTGGAGGATACAGCAAAAACCAGTACACTGGATGAACAACCACCTCTGAATTTAGCTCCAGAAAACTTGGAATCAATTCAAGAGAGTGGAGATGAACAAAGTGTCTTACCAAGAGGAGCTTGTGGGGTGAACCAGAATAATGATGATCCCAATGCATCAACAGAGCAGCCAGAGTTGTCAATTGAAGACGTCCGTATAAACTCTTCATCCTTAACTACAAAGTCTGTATTGACAGGAAAGACCCCCATGGATCAAGCATCATCAAACTCAAATCCAAAGATACACGGAGATATTTTACAATCTCAGTTGGAGAACACTGAAAAAGCCAGTACACTGGATGAACAACCACCTTTGAATTTAGCTCCAGAAAACCTGAAATCAATTCAAGAGAATGGAGATGAACAAAGTGTCATAGCAAGTGGAGCTTCTGGGATATACCATAATTCTGATGACCCAAATGCATCAGTTGCACGGAAAGAGTGGGTGATTGAAGAGGTCACTACCAACTCAAGTTCCTCATCATCTCCAAATTCCATATTAGCAGAAAATATCCAAATTGGTCAAGCCTCATCATATCCAAATCAAAACATACACATGGATTTCTTACAATCTCTTTTGGAGGACATTACAAATACTAATTTATCGGATAAACAACAAACTTTGAATTTAACTCCAACTGGACCTCAAAATGCAAAATATGCGGTGGAGGATTCAAGTACTTTCCCATCTAATAATCGTGGTTCAGAAAATTTGCTGGTTAGTGATCCTATTACAATAATGAATACTTTTGTGCATACATTAGATCAAGAAAGAACATCATAGTTGAGCCTATGAAGCCTAGTCTTATTTGTAACTAGGAAATGGGAAGAGTATATTTATATTGAATAGTGCCTCAATTATTTTTTTAATATGATGTGTGTATTTGTTTTACGTCTTAGGATTAGTATTTGCTCGCTCTCTCTCTCTCTCTCNATTTAGCTCCAGAAAACTTGGAATCAATTCAAGAGAGTGGAGATGAACAAAGTGTCTTACCAAGAGGAGCTTGTGGGGTGAACCAGAATAATGATGATCCCAATGCATCAACAGAGCAGCCAGAGTTGTCAATTGAAGACGTCCGTATAAACTCTTCATCCTTAACTACAAAGTCTGTATTGACAGGAAAGACCCCCATGGATCAAGCATCATCAAACTCAAATCCAAAGATACACGGAGATATTTTACAATCTCAGTTGGAGAACACTGAAAAAGCCAGTACACTGGATGAACAACCACCTTTGAATTTAGCTCCAGAAAACCTGAAATCAATTCAAGAGAATGGAGATGAACAAAGTGTCATAGCAAGTGGAGCTTCTGGGATATACCATAATTCTGATGACCCAAATGCATCAGTTGCACGGAAAGAGTGGGTGATTGAAGAGGTCACTACCAACTCAAGTTCCTCATCATCTCCAAATTCCATATTAGCAGAAAATATCCAAATTGGTCAAGCCTCATCATATCCAAATCAAAACATACACATGGATTTCTTACAATCTCTTTTGGAGGACATTACAAATACTAATTTATCGGATAAACAACAAACTTTGAATTTAACTCCAACTGGACCTCAAAATGCAAAATATGCGGTGGAGGATTCAAGTACTTTCCCATCTAATAATCGTGGTTCAGAAAATTTGCTGGTTAGTGATCCTATTACAATAATGAATACTTTTGTGCATACATTAGATCAAGAAAGAACATCATAGTTGAGCCTATGAAGCCTAGTCTTATTTGTAACTAGGAAATGGGAAGAGTATATTTATATTGAATAGTGCCTCAATTATTTTTTTAATATGATGTGTGTATTTGTTTTACGTCTTAGGATTAGTATTTGCTCGCTCTCTCTCTCTCTCTCTCTCACACACACACCCACCGAAACATAAATATCAATGTTGCCGTATAACGTGTCCATTTTGGTTGCTTTCATAACTTGAAATATCAGGATATACAAAGATGCTACAATGTGAAAAATGAAATAGTCTTACCAATATATTTACTTCATACTAAACAGGAACCATGCAATCCTCCAGAGAAGTCAACTAAAGAAACAAGCACTGTTGACAACTTGAATGAACCCAAGCCTGATGACAAGGATGGAAACAAAAATTCTCAATCTTATCAAGCCATCAAAGATGAATCAGAAACATGGATCAGTCACACAGCTAGCACTGGTCTATCAAAATCAATAGAAGACAACAATAACATACTTGGGACAATGGTACGAGAAGGACAGTTTCCCATCTTTCCAGAATTATTTATAAGTTTCGATAGTTAGTTCCCTAAAGTTGTTTTTTTTCCCCCGTTTTTTGGATATGCCTCATCTAGTTTTATTCAATTACCATTGGATTTTATCTCTACTTATATTTCTTTGATGAATGATATAAATATTTAGCATGATTTTTACATTTTCAATATTTTTCCAACTCCAACAAATAATTATTGGGTATATCTTTAAGCATGTAGAAAGAAAGAGGAAAAATAATTAAGCCAAGGAGTAGTAGAAAAAAAAAACAGATGATTTGTCTAAGATGGGTTTCATTTATAACATCGAACAGGAACCAGGGAAGTTTATTGCAGAAGCCAGCACCATTTACAAAGCCAATGACCCAATTGTCAGTGAGAAGGGAGACAACGAGAAATTTAAGTCTGTTGAGAAAAGTGAAGGTGAACCCCAACCCTTTATCAAACAGGAGACCGTTTTGGAATCCCCAGAACCAGATGAGCCTACTGGTTCAAAACTCAAAGAAGATTTCAATGCGAACTCCAGAAAATCTAGTGAAGGTGAAGCTATTGGCGGTCCATTAAAATCATTGGAGGAGATCAACGATTCAAGAACCGAAGAAGAAACAGAAGATTCAAGAAAACTACATGAACATGGCACCATAATTCACCTGCCAAAGTCTGGTGATACTACATGTAATTTGGAAGAATCTCAAAAGTTGACAGAATACGAAGTGCCATCAAAACTTGCTGTTGAAAAGGAAAATCCGGACGTCCCTGCAACTATTGTAGAAGAGGTTAGTATTTTGCATTTTATATCATCTAACTTTAAACAAGAAAGAGATAAAAGGAAAAAAACAGGAGAAGATGCGAAAAAAATAAAGAAAAAACACGTATCCCAACTGAACTATCCCTACCACCAAACAATAGACCAAAGAGGAAAAACTAATGAACTCCATATGGCAAAGCTAATTCATCAGATGTTATGGCATTAAAATGCTCTCTAAGAATGGAGTTTCAAAATAACAATTGTTTTCAATGATCATCAACTACCCCAAATCATGCATTTTCATTAGTTTGCAATACTGAAAAAAGAAAATGAAAAAAGGCAAAGAAGGTACCATACTTACATTTGACAACTTTGTCTTTGACATTAAACAGGACCCATCTAATCCTGATCTTCCAATTAAGTCTATCTCGGAAAGTTGATTGACCATATATGAATGTCACTGATCGGCCAAACAAAGTTGAGGGCCATGATAGATCAGACGCAGTGGAGGAGTTCAAAGGTGAATCTGAAGACTTTGTTAGAGAGGATACATACATTATTTGGGAAGATGAATTGGCCAGATTAAGATCACTGAGTCGTTGAAAAATGAAACAACATCCAAAGAGGTGGTTGCCAACCCAGAAGGGCAAATGATGGCGATGCAAGAGAGGCCACCAAAAGCGTCAAAGCCAACTTCATAGGATATATATATATA
>QEOT01007886.1:23303-52491 GCA_003123785.1 Pterocarya stenoptera
TCTCTCTCTCTCTCTCTCTCTCTATTCCAGTAAAAGACGTTGCTAACGTTTGTACGTATATGCATGTCAAAAACATGTTTTTTTTTTTTTTTAAATTTTAATTCCGAATAGGGCTGAGCCCAAGTTAGAAAATCTGATTTGACCGACTTGTTTGTTTATTATGAAAATTAAACAAAATATTATTTTTTAATAATAATTTTATTTTAAAATTTAAAAAAATTAAATTATTTATTGTATTTTATATAAGAATTTAAAAAATTTATAATGATACAATGAAATGATTTATGGAAACTAATTAAGCATATTTCGAATTTGAATTCAAACTCTGACTCTAATTTATATAGAATTTAATTCTAGTAGAGTCGGATTTGAATATATATATTTTTTATATTTAGCATATTTTTAAACAAGACTTTACATATTAATATTTTTTTTATGGCCTTTCAAGTTTCAAGTTTATTAAAAACATTACAAAAAAGAAAAAGAAATAGGTTTTAGATATCCAAAAACAATAAATATAACTAAAAATATTTCATATGCTATGCAAACGTAAAAAATAAAAATAATTTTTCTTAAAGAAATTTAAATATACAATAAGTCATTTTTAGGTTATTCTTAATATGCTATCATTCGAGTCTCGTACTCCCAAATCAACTAAAAACAACAAAAGGATTGCTCAATCATCTAGTTAAGGCACAAGCTAACACATAAGGCCTTAAATAAAAACTAACAAGTAAGTGCAACCATAAGCTATCATGGTCCAATGACAAATTACAAATAAGAATCACAATCAGCTACTTAACGAGCCAAAGATTGTTCCCAACTACAACCAACAAAAATAAAACAACAAAAAAATAAATTACAAATATGATAACGATACTACGATGTGTAGTGTATACATATAATTGATTGCTTGTCTATTAATATTATTCTTTAATAATCATCATATATTAGTATAGTATTGAATTTAATTATATAAATTCTAGACTTTTTATAATAATACATATTTTTATAAGAGTTGGAGTCGGTTAGGCAGCAAATCCGAGTCTGACTTTAATAGAAAAAAAAAAAACTTCGACTTCGACAGTGATAAGTCGGTACCAGAGTCGGATTTTTAGATTTTTATACATGTCTAATTGTCCTTTTGAATTAATGTTTCCTCGTGTTCATTCCTATGCTTAAGAATCTTAAGTTCTGGTCTATATAAAGTAGGCTCTACAACATTTATTGATATCAATATAAATATTTTGAACATCATTAAATAAGTAATAAATAAATATTAAAGGGTCTTTTTGCATATCAAGTTGATACAAAGACTTCAGAGAATTTTTTTAATCTTATGTCTGCATATGTTTCATTAGTCACTAATTACTGTATTTTGTTTTAGCTTGGATTTTTTTTTTTTTCAAAATAATATTTGTGTATAATCCATCCACTACAAACTATATCAATCTTAATTAACCGAAAATAGTGTAGGATTGCAATATGAAAAATTATTTTTTTGTTCTTATTTTCACAAATAAGATTACGATAAAAAAATAAAACTAAAAATAAGCGTTCCCTCCATGTTCAAGTGCCACATTATTTTTCTAAAAAAATATTTGTACTTTAATCCTTTTATGAATATAATGACTCGCAAATTCACAATAAACGATCGTGTGTTACACGCTAGACTTATAAATAAAATAATTCATTAATACTTTAACTATCGTTATAAATATAATGAGTCAAAGAATAAACAGTACTGTAATACACTTCAAACTTATAAATAACATAATATTTTCCTTACATTTGGTTTGTAGGGAGCATACTAAGTGCTTGTGGTAGTGGACCCTTTGGGAAAGTGAAAACAGAGGCGTCGGATTGGGCCGATATGGTTGACGGGTTTCAGAAGTCGGCGCTTGAGTCACGGTTAGGGATACCGCTCATTTATGGGATTGATGCGGTTCATGGTAACAATAGCATACATCGTGCCACTATATTTCCTCACAATATTGGCCTTGGAGCTACCGGGTTAGTGTTGGACTCTGACCTTGTCTTCCTGATTTTCTGGTTCAGTTTATGAAAAAACTGCTGGAAACAAAAGATGGGGAAATGGTAGATTTTGTGTCTTAATTTACAAGCAAACAGGTGAAGGGAAAGAACATTCTATTAATATCCATTGTCGGGAATCGCCAGCTTAGTTTATGCTTTAGTAGTCGAAACATGGGTATAAAAAAAAAAGGATTTCATTTTTGGGGAAGTTAATTGACAAAGAAATATAGCAGCTAACCTTTATTCGTTTGTTGACATTTCTTATAAGATTTTTAGCAGCCAGTTGTAGCTTCAGAACCACATATACTTTAAAACTTGTGACAGGGATGCAGAATTAGCTCGAAAGATTGGGGAAGCAACTGCTCTTGAAGTTAGAGCAAGTGGCATTCATTATACTTTTGCTCCTTGTGTGGCTGTAAGTGCTATAAAAGTAATGTAACGTTTGGCTGGGGCATTATTTTTTTGTAAGTGGTTCCACTTGTTGAATTTAAGTGATAAATGATGCTTACAGTGCGATACCCATCATGGGTAAAGCTTCCTCCAGCAACCCAACTACGTTTAAACACATTGTTGCTTGAAATTTGGCAATTGGTATTTAATTTTAAGAAGATTGCAGTTCTTTGTGCTTGGGAATGTCTGTGGACGATATTGACTGAGTTTTATCTATGAATGTTGTTGCCATTTCGATAATTTGGTTAATTCTTGTATTGTAAAGAAATTAACAAACTTGTCTGAATGTTTAGAACCTCTGTATGTAAATTGTAAGAAAGTCTTTGCTGGTAAACCATCTCCTAATTTATAATAAAATTCTATACACTGAGCAGTGAACAACTACTGTTGGCTATGGAGTTGTGTCTTCTTGCCATCTGCTCTGCTTTTTTCCCCTTTTATGGCACTACTTCTGTTAAATTTCTTGGCCAGCACGTCTTTTTTGATACCCCATAATCCTTAGGTCTTGTGTACAAGATATGATCAAGAGAACTCAATTTACATGTGTTCTGACAGGTTTGCAGAGATCCCAGATGGGGAAGATGCTATGAAAGTTACAGTGAAGACACTGAAATTGTTAGAAAAATGACTTCCATTGTCACAGGCTTGCAGGGCCAGCCACCTCTTGAACACCCAAAAGGCTACCCCTTTGTGGCTGGGAGGTAGAGAAAAGTCATTGATATTGTTCTATATGCATTTCTTTTGATGACCAAACTTTTGGTATATTTACTCATTATCAAGCTCATTTCTACATTCATTACCATTTGAAACGTTTGGTAGTGGTGAGGAAAAAAAATATGATAACTGAAGAACAGTCTGATTTTGCTGCCCCCTTTCCTCCCTAGTTGTACTGTTGTTGTATCTAAAATTATATTTTCATGTCTTCGTATAAGTTGATTCTTAAATATTTGAACTACTAACTTAACTCTTCCTAGTTCCAAGCTTTGTACTCCCCCTGTCTCCTTTTTTCTGCACATGATGTAGACATACCTACCCATAATATAGCATGCCTACACATAATGTAGACATACCTAGGTTGTCAATTCCTCTGTAGCAGACATCTGATGGACTCTTCTCATAATACCACTTTTGATTCCAGAAACAATGTTATTGCTTGCGCAAAGCATTTTGTAGGAGATGGTGGTACTGATGGGGGAATAAATGAGGGTAATACCATATTATCATATGAGGAATTAGAGAGGATACATATGGCACCATATCTGGACTGTATTTCTCAGGGAGTTTCCACTATTATGGCATCCTATTCTAGCTGGAATGGGCGCAAACTGCATGCTGACCATTTTCTTCTGACAGAAATTTTAAAAGATAAGCTAGGTTTCAAGGTAAAAATCCTGGTATTGATTCTGAAACGAACTGATTTTTATTTTTTGGTCAATTTACAGTATCATAATTGGGCATTTGGGAAATCACCAGAAAAGTAGTTTGGCACATTTAGTCGATTATATTCTAGCTTTTCAGTCTCCAAATTTTCTTCTTGTTGATCAATCAGTTGATAAGTTAATTTCTAGGTCTGTTTTCTCATCTTCTTTCTTTTTTTTTTTGTCTGAATTGAAAGTATGTGGGTCTCTGAGGGCTGGGGAAGCAACGAGGGAAATTGCAATTATAGTATCAAAGTCCTTTATTTTTTTGAGTTCTGAGATTAAAGTTGTGGTATGTCTAGATAAATTTTGGGGCAATATTCTGCTGCAGGGTTTTGTAATTTCTGACTGGCGTGGACTTGACCGACTTAGTGAACCTCATGGCTCAAACTATCGTTACTGCATTTCCTCTGCCATTAATGCAGGAATAGACATGGTATAGGTTGAAATCCAATTCCAAAGCCTAAACTAAAGTTGCATCCATTATTTATATCTTTCTTTTCCTGACAAAGAAAAGACGCAGGTGATGGTGCCTTTCAGATATGAACTACTTCTGGAGGATTTGACATTTCTGGTTGAATCAGGGGAGATACCAATGGCCAGGATTGATGATGCTGTTGAACGTATACTTAGAGTGAAGTTTGTTGCTGGTCTTTTTGAATTTCCTTTTGCTAGTAGATCTTTGCTCGATACAGTTGGTTGCAAGGTAACTTTTGAAAAAGACCATGGTGGTGCTGACATTTTTGGCAAGTTTAAGTGCATCTCTCTAAAAAATCCAAAAAGCTTTACCTCTTTTCATCAAGATGAATTAGTATCTCTCCCTTGAATGTGGAGAAATAATACTTGCAGTCCTAGGGTTTGCAAGCCCCGTGCATTCCCTTGAATGTGACCCTTCTTCTGCCCTTCAATCTGTGATAGATATAAAGAGGGAGACACATTTTTTGAATCAGAAAGTAGATTCTCTCTCTGTTTTTCCCAATAAATGATGGGAAGTTGGAAAATTTATAGGCCTCTCTTCAAACCTACAGTATAATTTTTATGAGTGGTACATTTGAACCAATTAAACTATAAGCCCCTTCTCGTATTCTAATCCCAGGGAGGATGGTGTGATGGCCTGAACTAGTTGCTAAAAAGCCTATCACTTTAGTAGATAGTTATTTTGGCTGCCTCAAAAATTAACTTCAGTATCACCTGAAACCCCTTAATCGTGCAACAATAATGAGGACAAATATTGTCAGAAACATTTGTATTGCCACTGTTTTCATTGCAATAATGTAGATCATATCATAATGCATTGTGGCGATAATTGAATTCTTGTAATTAGCATCTAACTATGGTGTGTGACCTCAACGAATTTAGTACTACAAAACTGAGAAACAGCTTTGTCTTTGAAATATTCTACAGTTGCACAGAGATTTAGCACGTGAAGCAGTCCGCAAGTCTTTGGTTCTTTTGAAAAATGGAAAGGATCCCAAGAACCCTTTTCTTCCATTAGATAGGAATGCTAAAAGAATCCTTGTTGCTGGAACACATGCTGATGATCTTGGATATCAGTGTGGCGGGTGGACAGCTGATTGGAAAGGAAGTAGCCACAGCATTACAATTGGTATGTAGTTTCAGTGTTATACATTAAAAATTTCAAGCAATATTTTTTTTTGGAGCTCGCACTATTGCATCTTTAAACACCATTTTTGTAGACCAGTGCATGAACATTGGAAGATTGAGGTATTTTGCTTTGCCTGGGTTCTTTTGATTTTGTGTTTGGGACACTGCACATGCTGCTTGACCCTAAATATTTTTGCTGAAGTGTACAGTGGATTTGCTATTGCTGATCAACTGTTCAGACTATAATATTAGAGTATGTATCAAAGCGAGATTTAATTTTTGTGGGTTCTTGTTGGGTTCCTTGCTTGTGTTTCATACGTGCATTAGCTTGTGAGATAGGATGGTGCTATCATGAAAAAGCCTCCCAGGGACAAAAGCTGAGTGCATTGGTAATATCAGTTTGTGAATAACATGATTGAATCTGGTGACGATGATTTAAGAGATGATTTTGTATCTCACATTACAAAGACTGTACACCTGTATTGGTCGACTAATGTAGAATTTTCTATTTTGGGAATTAGAAAAATTTTGTGGTGCTTTACTTCCTTTGGAAGATAACCACCTCAAAAGAATGAAAAAATTACTTCAAGAACATCTTGGTTCACTCTCTAATGGTGCTTGAAAAGAAGGCGATGATTCGGTCAAGCCCCTTCATTGCATCTATATTGTCCTAAGCAGAGAATATGTCTTCTTTCTCCAGGAAAGGCATGGAACACTTCATGACCTACTACATTTGGTTTTTGGAAGATGATTGAATCAATTTTTTTTTGGTTTAGTGATAAGAAAATTTTATTGACAAGTGAATAGACATAGTCCAAGTATATACAGGAAGTATACAAGAAAAAACACTATATGCAATCGAAAGCTTATTCAGGTTCATTCTGTTTCTTTAGTGATATATGATCAAAAATCTATCTTGAGTAGTCAAAAGAATCATGCCATAGTTACTCCATAAGCATCTCTTGCACCCCCCTCCCCCCCCCCAAAAAAAAATAATAATAATAAAGCAAAGAAATAATCTCATAGTTAAAGAAGGAAAAGTATTTTGCTATGTCATGTCAAGCTCTTTCTCTCTCTCGTTTCTTTTGGAGAACTTTATTTTGCACCTCAAACTACCGAAACCAACATCCATCTGACAGGCTAATTGGACGGGAACCCAAAAGCCATCAAGTAAATTATCTAGAACTCCTTTCTAAATGTAAAAAATACCTGATTACCCTTAAATAATAGTTAACATAATAAACAAAGAGAATAATAAATAAAAGTCATAATTTAAATAAACAAATGGTTTGTGTGAGCCACCCCTTGGTCCACTCAAGGGGTGGCCATTATCGACCACCCCATGGGTGGTCCCTTTATTTTTTATTTTTTGTACTTCTACTAAATTTCAGCAAAGGCATTTTAGACAATTTGCTCGAAAGTTTTAGTATTTTGTCACATAAAGTCTGAATTGGATGGAGGATGCAACAAAGAAATTGGTGGTTTGGGATAACAAATTGTTGGGTAGTTTGGAGTGCAATTAAAAAAATGGGTGGTAGTCTAGGAGTGCAAGTAAAAATCGATGTTTTATTGGATATTTGTTGTGAGAAAACATCTATGGATGAGAATGTCATATGCATGCTTTGCTCTTTTATTTCCTTTTAACATAATGCATTGGATGCACACTGCCATTGTACTTATGGTGTCATTGCGCTTTAGGCACAACAATCTTGGGTGCTATTAAAGAAGCAATAGGAGAAGAAACAGAAATAGTTTATGAGCAATATCCATCAGTAGAGACCTTAGCACGTCAAGATTTCGCTTTTGCAATTGTAGCTGTTGGCGAAGAACCCTATGTAGAGACCCTTGGTGATAATTCAGGGCTTATAATCCCCTTGAAAGGAGCTGACATAATAAGTGCAGTCGCTGACAGCATCCCCACATTGGTGATTCTGGTATCTGGAAGACCCCTAGTTTTAGAGCCATGGCTTTTGGAAAAGATATATGCTCTGATTGCTGCTTGGTTGCCTGGAAGTGAAGGCGGAGGAATTGCTGATGTTGTCTTTGGGGATCATGAATTCGAGGGTCGACTCCCAGTGACATGGTTTAAACAGGTTGAGCAACTACCTTTGCATGTTGGCGTCGATTCACATGACCCTTTATTCCCACTAGGCTTTGGGTTGACATGCACTAAGAAGAAGTCTCCGAACTGATTTAGTTATGTAATCAAGGCCGCTTCAAAAAATCAGAGTATCTCATAAACTCTTGAGGAGAAACAGCTGGCTCATAGATTTTCCTCTGGTATGAAAGTTGTCTGTACTCCATGTATTATTTATTCTACCACAGGCCAATTTCTACTGTAGGTGGGTATAGGGAGAGCTGAAAATCCAAACTAAATCAGGGGTGAAGCAGCTTGGGTTTGGATAGACCGTTCAGATGAAATGAGATGAGATGAGATGTTTTGAATAGTAGTTGAATAAAATATTTTTAGAATATAATTTTTTAATATAATTTTTATTTTGAAATTTGAAAAAGTTGAATTATTTATTATATTTTTATATGAGAATTTGAAAAGGTTGTACTGATGAAAAAAGATGAGATGAGATAAGAATGTTTGTGTATCCAAACCCGTAAGACTTTTGATCGTTTTCTATGAAGAAATTGAGACAAAAAGAAAGAGAAAGATTAGCCACAGAAAATAAGTAATGTTGTTTAGCCATACTAACCATTTCATTACAAAGCTTAACCAGCCACAATGTTCTTATACACAGGTTGGTGAGAACCATTTCTTTCCCTATTGGAAGTTTAATTGAAGTTCATACTATCTTATCCTTAATTTGAAGGTGAGTCTGAATCTCCATACAAGAGATTCAAGAAAATAAATAAAAAATAGTTTTGTGGCTGTTGCTCCCTGGTCTTGTTGATTCTCAAAGTTACCCATCAATGAAGCCCAATTTAATATACTTTTGGCTGTTCTTTTATGCTTGATTAAGTGGGTGATGAAGCTAGTACATTGCAACTATCTGTAGGAAACTTCCTTGGAAAGATGATTCTAATTGTTGAAAGTCAGATCTTCAGATATGTATAAAAGATATCTAATTGTTGATTTTCATAGTTTGAGATGCAGTCTTTTAAAATAGAAATGATAGTTTTTTAGTGCAATGAAAATACTCCATATGTATTGTTATTCAAAATGTAGGAGTTTAATAGATCTCAAGCTTGACCATTGACAAGATTTTTCCAAAATGTTGTTCGATTAAATGGAGATTTACGCTGATTACGCAATCTTACCACCAAAAAAAATATTGACTTTATAACTTTGAGATTGAATTGGCTTATTAATGCCTAATTTGAGTGTGCGATATTCAATTGATTTCTTTGGAAAAAAAAAATCATTCTCAATCCAAACATCGGAACACAAAAAGAACCTCAAAAATATTTTTTACCTAATCAATTATGGTCTCGTTTATTTTCATAGATAAGATAAATGAGATAAGTTGAGATTAAAGTTAAAAATTGAATAAAATATTATTAAAATATATTTTTTTAATATTATTTTTATTTTGAGATTTGAAAAATTGAATTGTTTATTTTATTTTGTGTGAAAATTTAAAAAATTTATAATGATTAGATTATATAAAATGAAAAAAGTTGTAAAAACAAACAAACATTTTTTGTGTTAAAAAACAAAACCATTTTCACACGAATAAAAAAAAGGGCTTAGAACAAAATTTTTTCCCCAAACATATTTTCAATCAAAACACAAGAAATTTTTTAGATCCCTTAACATTGTAATACATTTTCACATATTACAAAATCTTTTTAGAAAAAAAAAAAAAAAAGATCTATTGAATGTACCCATTCCGATCAATAGGCGTTGAAATGGTCCCCATCATACAGTTACTTTACTCACATTTATGCGAGTGGCCGACTCCCAAGGTTCCTTCTACCCTCTTCACCTTCCTCTTGTATCGATTTTGAGTCATAATTTGATCTCAGCCCCATATTTTCTGATAAAATCCAACATAATCAATCCTAGTCCTTACCCTCGAGAAAGTTCGATTTGACTATTAATTACCTAAACAATGGCACGTCTCTTTTTTGCTTAGCACAAGAAAACAAAAATTATAATTAAAATAATGATAATGCAAAAAGAAAAAGATAAAAAAAAAAAAAAAAAAAAGTGAGACCGAGACCAATCGTATTAGGAAGAGCAAGAAGGACAGGTAAGCCTGCCTGCTCATGACAGTTGGGTAGCGGGTCCCAACCGCCATTAACTACCTACCTGTCTTTCGCGCTAAGTACAAGGCCACAGACATCTCCATCTATGCGACCTCTAAAGTACGAGCTCACTGGCGGGGCTGAATCATCGGAAATGAGCAAAGTAGAGGGCATGGATTGCGTTTACAGAGACCCCAGAGCACCCGTAGAGGCTCGTATCAAAGACTTACTTTCTCGAATGACATTGCAAGAGAAGGTCGGTCAGATGACCCAGATTGAGCGCCGTGTCGCCACCCCCGACGCGATCAAAGACCTCTCCATCGGTACTTCCCTCTCTCTCTCTCTGAAGCAACTAAAAATATAGAAGTTCGCGTTCGGTTTTAGCTACTTAGATTACATATTTATGTATGCGCGTGCGCGCGTGTTTCAGTTATAAAATTTTCCCTACAATTGGCGGACACTCTTTTGTAGGGAGTATACTGAGTGTTGCTGCGTCTGGACCCTTTGCGAAAGCAGTGTCGTCGGATTGGGCTGATATGGTTGATGGGATTCAGAAGTCTGCGCTGGAGTCACGACTTGGGATACCTCTAATATACGGTATTGATGCTGTTCATGGGAACAATAGTGTCTATGGTGCCACTATATTTCCTCACAATGTTGGCCTCGGAGCTACCAGGTTGGTCATGTTAGGCTGAATCCCTGCCTTCCTGGGTTGGTTTCTTACATAATTATTCACTTTTCGACGAAGTTAAAACATGCATAAGAAAAGAAAAAGCTGATAATCTAGAAGGCACTTAAATCACCATCATTCATGAAAAATGGACTCCGTTATCGTATCAGTATCAAGATTCCCGGACTCTCTGTTCAGTTCATGTGAAACTACAGGAAAAAAGATAATAGAATGAAGCAAAATGGTGAAGGGCAGGAGCAATCAACCACTCATGTCCTTTGTTTCTTCATTTTTTAGTAGTTGATTTAACCATTTATATTTTGTTTTTATACTTGATCTCCTCAATTGTGATCAAAACTCTTTTATAAATGGATTGACATGTGAAATATTAAATTAAATGGAGTAGAGTGTAATATTAAGATTCAAATTCAGAGTCTTTGATTTGATACCGTATGATATCACCACTTGTTACAAAAGTTTAAACTAATGAGAAGATGTGGATTTAATATTTATATTTTGGCTTTAACGGGTTGAAACATGATTTCTTTTCTAGGAGGCTGAATGACAAAGAACCATAACAACAATCCTTTTTTGTATTTTGTGTTCTTCTTATAAGGACTGTAAGACTATCGGTTAGGATCGAAAAAATTGACCAGACCGAATGGTTTAGTCCGGATCAATAGTTTTATTGGTCGGTCTCATGGTGTGGTTTTTTTGGACCGGATTGAGATTGACCAAATGTGTATATGTATTTTTAAATAGAGAAAATCTTTTGAACGGTTGGTCTATTAAAAGGTTGAGAATAGCATCTAATGCTATGCTGCCACGTAGCCCACCCATTAGACTAAAAATGGGACGCACCACACCAAAACCCACATCCCTCACCCCCCTCGGAACCCAATCCCTCCCTCACCCTCATCTCCTTCTCATCAAATCCCTCACCCCTTAAGCAACAAAACCCACATCCTTCACCCTTGTTTCTTGGGTGGTTTTTGACAGAGAGTACATCGGCGAAAAATGTTGGCCGTTTCAGATGATCCAGTGGCATTGACCAGTGTTGTATGAGAGTAAAAGCTGTGAAACCTACAAGAAATAGTCAGAATAGACCAAGAATAAAGAATCTGCCAGTCCATAGGTACCCAGAAACTTAGATTTCATATCTCTTTGTATCCCCTGTTGCTATCGATTAAGCACAAGAAATCATAGTATAAATGCCCTTCTCGGAATGAATATTGGAAACCACAAGGTAAACAAAATTTTGCANTGTATCTCTTTGTATCCCCTGTTGCTATCGATTAAGCACAAGAAATCATAGTATAAATGCCCTTCTCGGAATGAATATTGGAAACCACAAGGTAAACAAAATTTTGCAAGAATTCAAGGAAAAACAGTCTTGTGTGAGAGTAAAGGCTGCGATCTGAGAAGATAGGAATTTGGAGTCAAAAGAAAGATCATAGTGGCATTGATCGGAAGTCTATTTGTGGGTGCATTGTTAGTCCAGACCTGTTGGTTCTGAATTTGGTTATTGTGAAGAAAGGTGAGGATGACCTTCCTGGACTAAGTGATGTTGAAAAGCCTAGAATGAGAGGTCCAAAGAGGGTATCAAAGATTTGGAAGCTGTTCAACCTTTCCAAGGATGATGATGTTCGGAATTATGTCAACATATACCGTAGAAAATTCACAACCAAGTCAGGCAAGAAGTGCAGCAAAGCTCCCAAGATTCAGAAAAAGGGAAGGGAAGGGAAGGAAAATACGTTAGGTTTTTTTAGGTAATAATCTGATGTAGTAATCCTCATGATTTTATTTTGTACATTGCTTAGATGTCAGTGTGTTATTGGCTGCAGCTCTAAGGCCTAAAACGGTCATGACCGCTCCAAAGTGGAACTCTTTTAAATATTATATATATAATATATTATTTATATAGTAGTTGTATAAGTTAATTATGTTATTTTCATCCAAGAGATCACTATTAACCATATACAATGGAATTATTATTATTATTATTATTATTTTTTGGAGAATAGAACTTTTATTAAAAAACTCACTGAGGGGGATGAATAATCATATACATCCAATCAAGACTCAAGGACTTATCTACGTAAATAAGGCAATTCCAAGCAATTCGTCCGCAAAAAACCACCCAAACCCTAGGGCCATCGTCGTTGCCGTCAAAAGTCATGATCTTGCTTTTAGCACCTTCCTTTGCTAAAAATATTGCTACCATGTTGGCTTCCTTGTAGATATGACAAATATTGTAGTTCAACAGCTAAAACAACGTTTGAATTTCTTCCAAAAAATTCCACATATACCAGAAATTGCAGGTACAAGACCTTAGCCAACCCACCACTACTTTAGAGTCCAACTCAACCAACAAATTTCTAATGCCAAGCTATTGCGCCATTTTCAAACCATCCAATAAAGCAAACCCCTCAACAAGTGTGTTCGTCGAGCCACAATACCAGTGTGCAAAACCCGCCAAGGCACGGCCACGATCATCCCGAATAATGCCCTCACCACTAGCTGGGCCTGGATTACCATTCGAACCACCATCTACATTAAGCTTGAACCACCCACTCCTTGGCCTTGACCAAGCTACCACCCTGGGAGGTTTGATAGTAATAGGCACAATAAGACAATTAAGCTCCTTCAGTATAATTGCATCTCTATTGGTTAGTCTTGTAAAGCACTGAAGTTGAGAAGAAATATCTAGTAAAATCCTTTCACAACACGGACCACAACTCCCCAATTTGACGCTACATCTTCCATACTTGCCACACACCTTGAGCGCCAAAAAGCCCAAGTAATTAAAATGGGAGAAATGCCTTTACACAAACTAGCTTGTGAAGATAAGGATGCACGGAACCACCAGACATTCACGACTCCCTGCCAAGATCACATCTGAGGAAGCCTTATACCAAACATAGTAGCAAAATAGTCCCACACTTTTCACGCCACCTCGCCTTCACACAATACATGATTAATAGTTTCAATCTGAGGAGAATAACAACAATTACATTTGGAAACTATTGGAATGCCAAACTTCATAATCAAATCATCCTCAGGTAATGCTTCCTTCCGGGCTCTCCAACAAACAAATGACATCTTTTTTGGAACATGCTTATGCCAAAGTCACTTCTTCTATGGACAAAAAATTCCTTTCTTTCGAATAATCTCCCATGCCGATTTAGTGCTAAAAACTCCTTCAATTTTCAACATCCAGATGAGTATATCCCTACCAGTTTGCAGCTGTACCTATGATGCTACAATTTTATTCACAAATTCCGTAGGTACAAGATCACGCAATTTGTGTTCATCTTAACCAGAATTAGTAAGTGCCGAATTAACTTTCAGACCAGGATCTTTCCTCACCTCAAGAGACGCTGCAAAAACTCTATCCCCCATCCAATTATCATACCAAAAATTGATATCCCCACACTGAACCAAATATTTTGTATTACTAATCACCAAAGGAAGCATAGATATAATACCCTTCCAAAATCTAGTGCCCCGCTGGTTACTCAAGACCGATGCCAGATGTGCTTCCCCAACATATTTCTTTCTGAAAAATTCAGCCCATAAAGAATTTCGTACAAGCAATGCAAATTTCATAAATAATGAAGATTGCACTTCCGAGAGATCCCTGATGCCCAGACCACCCTCTTCCATCGGCAAACAAATTTTACGCCAAGCCACTCATTTTCTTTTCTTTGAATCCTCACTAGCACCCCAAAGAAAATTGGAAAAAATGGAAGTTAAAACTTTATAACACCCTTTGGAAGATTCAACACTGATAAAATATGAATGGGCATACTGCTTAGCACATGTTTGATAATAATAATTTTTGTCCCAAAAGACAAAATTTTACTCTTCCAACCCACCAGTTCTGCACTTTGATAATCAATGGATCAAACAAGTGGATTGTTAGCCTCCCCACAAATAACGGAACTCCGAGATAATTACAAGACCACTGCCCCTCCACAAATCCTGTAACCCAAAGCACCTCAACTTTCCTACTGAGAGGAAATTTGTTTGAAAAGAAAGTAGAGGATTTGGTAGGACTTACAAGTTTACCTGAAATAGCTTCATAAGAGTGCAACATGTTCATGATCTTCTGAATAGACCGCTTTCCAACATTAGCAAAAAGAAGGAGATCATCCTCATAAAACAAGTGACTAATTAGCGCTCCCCCAAGAGGATTGAACGGATTAATAAAACCTTTGTTAAACTCTTCTCGAATCATGTGAGAAAGAGTCTCTTCCGATAAAATAAAAAGGTACAGCGATAAAGGATCGCCTTGTCGAAGACCCCGAGAAGGCTTGAAAAAACCTTTAACCATCCCATTCAACATTATAGAACACATAAGAGAGGCGATACAATTGAAAACAAGGACCTTCCATTTTGCTTAGAAATCCGATCGCCTCATAATTTCCATAAAAAATCTCCAATTAACTTGATCATATGCTTCGGCCATATCAATCTTGATCATGATATTTCCCCCTCGAACTCACCTATTTATACCATGAACCAATTCCTATGCAATGACAATATTATCAAATATACTAAGCCTTTTAATGAATGCCGATTGCTCTTCAAAAATCAAATTCCCCATTAACGGTGCCAACCTACTTACCATTATTTTCGTCAACACTTTATATACCATTGAGCACAAGCTTATGGGACGGGATTTAGCAAAACTATCCAATGCATCAACTTTTGGTATCAACATTATATTTGTAACACCAAAGAAAGTAGACAAAGGCTTTCCTTCAAAAAATTCAATTGCCATGTTCAACAAATCCTCTTTAATAATATCCCAAGCATGCTGGAAAAAGCTTGCTGAAAAACCATCAGGACTTGGGCTGCTATCTTGAGGGATCGACCAAAGAGCCTCCTTTACCCCCTCCATCAAAGGAGCCCTGCACAAAAGAAAATTCTCCTCATCTAAAATAGAAGGAGTTAATAAACTCATGGCTTCCTCATCACCAGAAACCGCAAACGTCGAAAGGAGTTCCTGGAAAAAAGTCACTGCGCCATTATGAACATCATCCAATGTATTAAGAACCCGACCATCTTCAAGTAGCATGTGATCTAAAATTTTATTCTTCCTCTTACACTTATGCGACGCATGAAAGAACGCCGTATTCAAATCACATTCTTTAAGTCATTTAATTGTCGACTTTTGACATCCCATAATTTCTTGGCGATGTAAATATTGAAGATGTTTTTGCTTACATAACAATAGCTTGTCTTCAACTTCTTGCAAGAAGTTATCAATCACGTTATGTTCTAAAGCAACCAAATCTTCTTCAATGACTTTAAGATCCATCTCAACCATGCCAAAGACTTCAACATTCCACTTCCTCAACACATGTTTCAATTTTTTCAGCTTTAAACTCACCCTCACCATAGCACAACCAATGACTTCCTGCTCCAAACATTCAGGTACAACCTCCAAAAAATTATTATGAGTGCACCACATGAGCGAAATCGGAAAGGTCGAGGCCCACTCCGTCATTCACGAACCAACTCAGGAACCATCGGGTAGTGATCCAATGATGTTCTAGATAAATATTCCATCCTCCCATCTGCAAACGAGGCCAAGAACTCGGTATTCACTAACACTCTATCAAGTCGTGCCCAAATTCTACCACCTCCCATCCTCCCATTGCACCATGAAAACCTCTGACTAGCCGAAGGAATTTTAGCAAACACAAAAGTAGCTAATACACGAGTATGTCCACAAGAAAACCAACTAGTTAACGCTTGATCCATAACAGAGAGCAACTCAAATTCAATCCCATCATCCCAAAACAACCACACTTTACCTCTAGCTTCTATGTTATGACAAAATTTTGGAAGATGCAACCACCTAGCCCAAAGCTTGCACTTATTAACAGAAAGAAAAAGTTCTGATAAAGTCACCACTGATGGCCTATGTTTATTCATAATACGTCGCAATCTAGCCTTCGATGAACAAATACCCCTAATATTCCATGTAAGAATATTCATCAAATTAATAAGGTTAATTGGAACGTGTAGTCCTTTCCAGAACTACAATGTTTTTTTTTTTTTAACACCCCGAAGATGCTTAATCGGAACATTAACATCAATGTCCGACTCAAAACATTTTGCAGCCAAGTCTTCCATATCATCATCATCTTCCTTATTCGACACTGAATTTACATGCATCTTATCCATCTCGACCATTCTTTCCTCCTCCTCCACTACCATATCCACTTATCTACATAATTCATACTCCAAGGCTTCATCTATAATTTTCAACGAGCTTCTTGGGGATAAAAAGCCATCATCTAGCTCATCAAAATCTGCCATAGTGCTTCCTTTTCCGACTGATCAAACCAATTTTCATTAGATTTGTTCATCTTCAAAGGAGAGATATCCTGATGCAAATTTTTATTCCCAGGATCTGAAATCAAACCACTAGCATTTTCCATGGGCTCCTCCTGCTTTTTCAAAAAAGATCTTGGATCAGGTTCAAGGTACAATTGATGTTGAGTGAAAAAGTCACCATTTAGACTTGCAAATAGAACCTTCACCAAACCCTGAACCCCATCACCTTTTCAACCACGAATCCTTGCTAGAATCCTCTCTCATTTGGATTTACGCTCATCCACTTTTTCGAGATCATCTTTACGTCGAGAACTATTTTTGTCCCAACCACCTTCCAAACTTGTTTCAAATTTCCTCTCCCACCATCCTCCTGCACAACCTTCGCCTTGCCTTTCTCCATAGGTTTTTTTTTCTTTAAACCCACACTTTGATTCAAGGTGACCTTGTTTCCGACACCACCCACAAAACGCCAAAATAGATTCATAGACAACCTCTTGATAATGACTCGACTCAAGCCCTGGGGGACCCAACCAAAAATGATAACGTAGAAGTTTAGATATGTCCATTTTCACATAAATTCTCGCCACTTTTGGCCTTGTAACACATGCAGTGGCATTATCACATTTCAAAAAATGTCCAAATCCTTCTCCAATGCTCTTCAAGATTGAGACATGAAAATAATTTGGAGGTAATTCTGGCAAAGTGATCCAAACAGGGACCAAAGGAGATTCCTGTTCTACATTGAAATCAGGAGTCCAATGAAAAACGCGAAAAGGAACTCCTGGAATTTCCGCATTACCCCTCGCCGTCACAAAATCTTACTCATTTGGTAATCTAACCAGCAAATTACGAGGATTCTTCAATTGTCCCACCACCGGCATAGAATGTAAACCACGATGATTTTTAATGAAGCCTCTCATATGATCCAGCGAAAGTCTTTGACGTAGAAGTTTTAGGATAACTGAGAAACGAAAAGTTCGGTCGATTTATTAGTCTCTGCCTTAGAGAAAAGGAAGAACATCTCTCCGAAATCAAATCGTGGTTCTCTAATCGGAAGATAAATCTCTAGTAAGGGCTGAGGCCTATTCACCACAATATTCGCATAAAAATGACCCGCAACAGATGCTACAGGCTTACCAGACCCCATAATCTGCACCCCCATGTTCTCCTGATTCTTTCTCGCATCAATGCAGGCCAGACCCATCGAGGAGGCCGACGGGGCGGCGGGAGTCACCATGCATGAAACCCTAGGGCAAGCTCCAATCCCGAGAGTAATACTTAATAGCTAGACATCCGGGATTGTTGTTGCTATAGGCTATAGCTAAAGGGGAAGAGCGATGGAGCATATGATAAAATAAACTACTAAACTATACAATGAAATTATTTAATAATTATTAATCATATATAAAATGTTAAAGAGATCGCTTAATTTTAATTTTACTAATTTAATTAATTTTTCTGTGAAAAAAAGAGAAAAAAATGTTTATAGACTGAATGGACCAATCGGACAGTCCAGCTTGGCAAAAATGATGGACTGAAATGAAAGGTTTTTAGTAGGGGTGTCAAATCGTGTTAACGGGTCGTGTTTGTGCCGTGTCAAAACATGTATATTATACTATATGGGTCAACTTTAACCCGACCCGTTAAGCTTATAGTGTCAAAATCTCAAACCCTAACATGACCCATTAATATAGCGGGTCGTGTCGTGTCAACCCATTTTAACCTGTTTATGTAAATAAGTTGAACAAATCCGAAATTAACCCGTTTGACCTAGTTAAGTTTAGCATAATTTTATATAAATGTTAAAATCACAATATCTAAAAAAAATATATATAAAGCTAACTACAAGTCCAAAATTACAATCCAAACAATAAAAATATTGAAATTAAAATCCCAACAATTTTATTTTTAGGTATGAGGATATAATTGTAACTTTAACTTTCTTAACGGGTCATAACGGATTGACTTGTTATTAACCTATTCAGCAATCGTGTCTTAACGGGTCAATCCGTTCTGACCCGAACCCATTAAGACTAACTCTAATATGCTTTTATCGTGTCGTATTCATATTCGTATTGAATTAACGGATCATATTACATATTGACACCCCTATCTTTAGCGGCGTAGCTTCAGAACCACTTGTATTTTTGAACTTGCGACAGGGATGCTGATTTGGCTCGAAGGATTGGGGAAGCAACGGCCCTTGAAGTCAGGGCAAGCGGCATTCAGTATACTTTTGCTCCTTGTGTGGCTGTAAGTATTATAGATTTAACTTTTTCTGGGGACTTATTTGTCATAAAATGGTTGCTATTTCGAGAATTTAGTTAATTCTTGCATTATAAATAAATCAACAGAGTTTTTTGAATTCTGAGAAGATCGCTACATAAATTACAATCTAGGATGATGAGCTAGACCTCTCGATAATATTTGTACATGGGGTTTCTGACAGGTATGCAGAGATCCCCGATGGGGTAGAAGCTACGAGAGTTACAGTGAAGACACGGAAATTGTTAGAAAGATGACTTCCATTGTCACAGGTTTGCAGGGCCAGCCACCCCGCGAACACCCAAAAGGCTACCCTTTTGTGGCTGGGAGGTAGAGAAAAAAGCCATTCAAATACTATTCTATATACATTTCTTTAATGACTAAGCAATCAGTATCTTTAAATTTACTTATTTAGCAAGTTGATTATTTCAAATTCATCCTCTATTTAAGCATGCATCGCACATAAACTTGTTTGAGCTTCACTTGGCATCTGGGAAGACTTTTTCCTTTTTCCTCTCCTTGTATACTCCACTGTCTATCGTCCTGCTTTCATATCTTCTGATCTTAGATGGTTATACAACTAACATACCTCTTGACAATCTCAGGCTTTTTTACTTACCTTGTTTTGTGTTTTCTATTCATAATGTAGATATACCTTGATTGTGAGTTCCTCCATTAACAGCCATTCATTCGACTCTCTCTCATATGTCCACTTTTGATTCCAGAAACAATGTTATTGCTTGCGCAAAACATTTTGTCGGAGATGGGGGTACGGACAGGGGAATAAATGAAGGAAATACCATATCATCATATGAAGACCTCGAGAGGATCCATATGGCACCTTATCTGGACTGCATTTCTCTGGGAGTTTCCACTGTTATGGCATCCTTTTCTAGCTGGAATGGGCACAAACTTCATGCCCATCGTTTTCTCCTTACAGACATATTAAAAGATAAGCTAGGTTTTAAGGTAAAAATACTCATATTCTGAAGCAAATCTATTTTCTTTCTCTCGTCAATTCACAGTACTATAATTGGGTGTATGGGCATTCTGCTGGCGAAATAGGTTTTGCAAATTTTGGCTGATTATTTGCTGTCTCTTTAGTCTCTAATTTTTCATCTTGATTAGTTGATGAAAACTCTCATTCTGATTTTCTTCTTCTTCTTCTTCTTTTTCTCTTTTTTTCGTTTTCTTAATTATAAAAAAGGGTGGGGGAGCTATTAGAGATATTATATTTATAGTAATCAAACTGCATTTTTGGCTAAAATTACAGTTTTTCCGCATCTGGATAAATGTTTGGGCAAAATTCTCTTGCAGGGTTTTGTAATTTCTGACTGGGAAGGACTTGACCAACTAAGTAAACCTCATGGATCAAACTATCGTTACTGCATTTCCACTGCTGTTAATGCAGGAATAGATATGGTAGGTAGTGAAATACAATTCCAAAGCCTAACCTAAGGTTGCTTACTTTGTTTTTGCCTTCCTTTGCCTGAATGAAAAATTATGCAGGTGATGGTGCCTTTGAGATACAAACTATTCGTGGAGGATTTGATATTTCTGGTTGAATCAGGGGAGATACCAATTACCAGGATTGATGATGCAGTTGAACGAATTCTTAGAGTGAAGTTTGTTGCCGGTCTTTTTGAATTTCCTTTCACAGATAGATCTTTGCTTGATAAAGTTGGTTGCAAGGTAATGTTTGCAGAATTTTTAAATGTTAATCAAAAGCATTCTCTATTTCCATCAAGCTAAATTAGTCAACTCTCCCTTGAACGTGATCATTATTCTGCCCTTCTCTCTATTACAAGTATACATGAAGAGAGGAAACAAGTTCTCATCAGGAAGTGGATTATTTATTTATTTTTCCCATAAATGATTGAAAAACGAAATTTATTAGGTCCTTTCTCTCAAATTCTAATTCATCCACATTATCCCTAGGGAAAAGAGTGGGAATGGCCTGAACCTGTGGCTAAACTTTGATCACTGCAAACAGACAGCTAGTGATTTAACTTTACTATCACCTGAAACTCCTTAATTTCACAGAAATAATTAGAAAAACAATAACATACCATTATGTTAGAAGAATGGATCATTGGCAATTTCATAATGAAAGAAAATAATCTTTATTGAAGAGAGAGGCAAATGGAGAGGTGAAGGCAGGAGGATTTATAAAGGCTGTGAATCTCATTAGAGTTCTCAGAAAAGAGTGGATCCTGATAAAGAAATAGAAACAGTTGCTACAATTTTATTGTCATGATTTACAATGCTTTTAGTAAAGGGGTAGGAAGGGGACAAAGAGAGAACGCTTTTAGTTAGCAAATGGATTGAAAATGGTTTCCTCTCTTGCTTCAGGAAAGCCATATCTCTGTATATTTATAATATTTGTACAATAAGAGATAAAATCAGAACAATCACAGTTGGCCATCATCAGATACAATAACAGTTCCATCTTTATCATTTTGGTTCGGAAAATTTTCTTTATTTCACTTGGCCTTAACTTTATCTTTCTGTGCATTTTCATCTGCTTCATTAACATCCAACTATAATATGCAACCTATGTTTTATTTCTCCAAAGCTGAGGTGAAGTTTTAGCGACCTGCAGTTGCATCGAGATCTAGCACGTGAAGCAGTCCACAAGTCCTTGGTCCTTTTGAAAAATGGAAAAGATCCTAACAGACCTTTTCTTCCTTTAGACAAAAATGCTAAAACAATTCTTGTTGCTGGTACACATGCTGATGATCTTGGATATCAGTGTGGGGGGTGGACAGAAACTTGGTATGGAGGCAGTGGAAGGATTACAATTGGTATGCAACTCTTATGAATACCAAGCCATATGCTGACTTTCACTATCAAAGTGATGTTATTTAGCTTTTAAGAATGATTGTTTCTTATCTTTTAATGCTGATTTTCCATTCATTGTGCTACTTGCTAATATTTTAATTTTTACTTATTGTTCTTTCTATTCACCTTTGTAAGACTGGTTTTTGTTCATCTGCATCCAAGTTTATCACCGAAGCCAATTATCATCTGTCTTAATCCCAGCCCTACTAGTTCAGAGTTTATTTGACTAAACTGTAATCCATTTATGTAAAGTATCAAAATATGCAAGAGGCTTACTCGGTTCAGTCTGTTTCCATAGTGATATGTGATCACAGATCTTTCTTTGGTGGTCAAGTGTATCATGCAATATGTTTTTCCATAAGCGTGCCTAAGTTCACATCTATCCCACCATCCCACTCTCAAAAGAAATAAACATAGAAAGAAAAACAGTATTTTTGCTATGTCCAGTTAGGTTCTGCTTATTTTTGTTGCAACATGGTTTGATCTTTTAATGTTTCAATAAGGCATCTATGGACCACAATTTCATCCCATCAGAAATTTTTTTTTTTTCCTTCTTTTTTGAACATAATGCTTTAGATGCAAATTGGCACTCAAAATGTCGTTGCATTTTAGGCACAACCATCTTGGATGCCATCAAACAAGCAGTGGGAGATGAAACGGAGGTAATTTATGAGCAATATCCATCAGCGGACACTTTAGCACGTCAGGACATATCTTTTGCCATTGTAGCTGTTGGTGAAGAAGCCTATGCAGAGACCCATGGTGATAATTCAGAGCTCGAAATCCCCTTGTTTGGAGACGACATAGTGAGTGCAGTCGCTGACAACATCCCCACATTGGTGATTTTAGTATCTGGAAGACCCTTGGTTTTGGAGCCAGGGCTTTTGGAAAAGATAGATGCTCTAAGTGTTGCTTGGCTGCCTGGAAGTGAAGCCGGAGGAATTGCTGATGTTGTCTTTGGGGATCATGACTTCATAGGCCGACTACCACTAACATGGTTTAAACAAGTTGAACAACTGCCTTTGCATGTTGGAGTCAATTCATATGATCCTTTATTCCCCCTGGGCTTTGGTTTGACATACAGTAAGGAAAAATCTCCAAACTGATTAGTTTCTCAAAACAACTTGCGCAGAGACAGCTGATCTATGAACAGATTTTCCACTGGTATGAAAGTTGTCTGTACTCCCTCTCCATGTTTTATTGTATCCTGCCACAGTCCCATTTCAACCGGTTTCTTGTTGTTGCCCTGTAAACTGTGCATGTGGCCCATGCATGCCGTTCATTGAAGATGAATTATGGTCTGTTGAAGAAGAGTAAGTGGTTTGGCCATGTTCAGCAGTCTGTAAATATGGGATGCGTGGCTGAGGATGGATATCATTTTAGGCTTTCATGATCTATTTCACCTCTAAATTTCAAGAAATGACTGATATGAAACGATAGAACAATATCACTGATGTAGAAGACTGCCACGTTAGTCATTATAAAATAAATTATTTTTTTATTTTTTATTTTATTTTTATAACTATAATGTTCTCACATCATTAAGAAATAATGAATAGTATTACTTTGTCCACTAGCTAAATATTTTTTCTTATATAAAATTTGGTCATTTTCAATAAGCAAAAGTGCATCCGGACATGATGCATGAGGCCTAAAGGCACTGATGGCATGGCAAGAGAGTGTGAAGTGATCATCTACATCCCATCCAGAAAAAAGTTGGGAGACCATCTAGACTTGCTATACTTGATAATAGGCTTTCTTCTTGACTTAGACATGTTAGGTCTATGTCGTGGATGAGTCTAATTTCAATCATATGACTATCTTCAAGCATCACCATGTAACTTGAATAATAGTGGTAGATACATAGACACTTGGAAGGAAGAGATGTGGCTCCATTTGCGACGTGTATTGTTCGTGTATAACCTATCATTATCTAAACACAAGCCTTCCATCAAATCGCGTACCGACATTGACATAATTTTTTTTATTAAAAAGCAAAATAAAAGAAGATAAATTTTGAGAGAAAAAGAACGTCTTCTATCTCACGAAAATTATTTTCGTCTTCAATTCATACCGTTTTATTAAATGGATGCTTTACATGATGTCAGAATCGATGTGCAGAATCGATATGCAGTTTGGTGTACGAACTCGCTTGTAAGAAGACTTTTCCAGCTTCACTCCAATACATAAATTTCAGATATTTGATTAACCGAAAGCAGTTAACGAATCAGAATATTGTTGAATAATTTTTCAGAAACTAGATGACCGAAAGTGTGCAGTAATGATGCTATTGTAAATAGTTACAACTTGTTAAGATGTTGATCAAAATTTACGAATAAAGCGGCCAATGTTCTTTTTTCAATGCAAGTTGCAGAAATGCTTCTCCTTTTTAAAAAGATGGCGGTTAGCTTTGTCATCTACTGTAGGGAAAAAAAAAAAAAAAACTTGTTGGAATAAACCACATTGCTCATTTTGTCCTGAATTCTTTGCTTAATGGATGGGAATGAATATACCACAGTGTATATGCAAGTAACAGGGGTGGTTACTAGGCATTTCATGACAGCATTGCCACATGCGAAGTGCTGCATGCAGAATAAAGAACTAATTGCATAAATTTGAATTAAGAACTGAAAGAAAAATGGAACGTGATAATAGCTAGATATAGACATAAGATGTAAGATGTGCAAGTTCTACATACTTCTTTTAAAAAAAAGTAGAGTCTATTATTAAATAAATAATTTTTTTTATGTGAATTACAAATTTAATCACTTTTTCAAAGAAAATACTAATAATTGTACATTCTAGCATTCCAAATATAATTTCTCATACAAATATTGATGACCAAATGCCGTATTAGCACACCACGTCATCAAGTTGCCATATTACCAAAGCGCCACATCATTCCAGATTATGATGTGATTATTAGATTCAACAATTTGATAACTTAACTTTAATTAGAAAATGACTTAAATTTCATTTTAAATGTCATTTAAAGCATATATAATTGTGGGGTATGTGAGAGGGCCTTTTCCTCCTGCAACGAAGATGCAAGGGCCCCGGCCACGGGGCACAAACGAGCCCCATGGTAGCCTAGCGGTAGGGAAACAGGATAAGAGGATAAGATAAGGCACAGATGAGCCTTGGGGTAGCCCACAGGGCACTCAACACTTCTGACCCCAAGGAGAGGAAGGTTCTTCTAGGAAGTCCTGCCCCAAAAACGTACAAGCAGTCGGGAGAGGTCAGGAATCTCGCAATGTTGGCCTTGGTTAACACCACATTAGTCTCGGTGTCGATGGGGTGAGCCACCACCCAAGCTTGCACGACCGCCAGCCGAGCCTCCTCCCCCCTCGTCAACACAATAGACAAGCTCTTGTTGTTGGGCACGTAAGACCAGATGGCCCAAACCGAAAATTCCTGGTGGGCCTCCTCCCCACCAAGGTACTCCCACCCTGAGCCAAAGACGAAGAAGAATCACCGAAACCAATCTTTGATGTGGGAGTGCCGCTTCTCCAAGTTGGTGATGTGTTTCTCAGAGTAACGCGCCTGTAAGCTACACAAGCTTCTGTCAAGACGTAGCACCTGGTACACAGACGAAAACTCTCGGGCTGTCAAGTCAGGGTATTCCTACGAACCAGAACTTAGCTCTTTTCAGAAGATCACACAGCTGGCGACCAAAAGCCACCAGGCATTTGGATGAAACTACGCCAGGGCCAACCTGAAAAGATCGATTACGTCCCGAATGGGGCGGCAGAAAGGGAGCCACAGATCGCTAGCAAACATCAAGGGGTTGAGCGCAACACAAGACGTCATCCCGTCTTAATCCACTGCGGCGACTCAATACCCAAGGATCTCCAGAATTGCTGACTCTAGTATATTATAAGTTCTCCTTAGCGCACAGAGGTCGTCAGCGGAAATGGACCACTTCCAACTTCCCCCAGCAAAATACAAGTGTTGAGTGTCGAAAGTTTCTTTGGGGGCCATTGATGACGAGGAAAGGAAGGTGGCGAAAGCAAGAAAGGTAAGGAGAGAACCAAGAGAATAAGGATGGGCACGAATGCAAGAGCCGAGAGCAGGAGTAAGAAAAGTAGAAGATGTAGAAGATGAGGGGAGAAGGGAGCTTAAATAGGAAAGGGTGTGACGGTTGGTGTGCCGCAGGAAGTGAAACGACCAGCCGTCAAGAATTGAAGGGGCGTGCCGAATTCAAGATTCGCGTTGAGTGGTGTCATGGGAAACTAAACGGCCCGGACCCATGAGCAATTACAGGATAGGCGTCGCACATGTAAGGGGCATGGACCAATATGCAGACAAGTGCATGGACAGACTGCTACTTGCCCTTAACCGCCAGAGAATGAAAGGATGGGAAGAACTCGAGTCTCCTGCAAGCCATCATGGAAGCAACCAAACTGTCGCGAGGTGTCAGGCTTGTGCAAGGGAGAATTCATTCGAAGAGAACGACGGAAACTATTTGAACTCTCCACACATCTGAGTGGTGGGATTTGCAAGGTATTGTGAGGGGGGCTTTTCCTCCTGCAATGGGCCGAGATGCAAGGGCCCGACCCAAGGGGCACAGGCGAGCCCCAAGGTAGCCAAGCGGTAGGGAAACAAAATAAGAGGATAAGACTAGTTGGCCCGAAGGGCCCAAAGACGAATGACAATGATCTGGGCACGAAGCGTGGGTCTTCCAAGTCAAAAGGCTTGACACATCTATTGGCCAACGAGCCGTGTATGCAAGGTCAGGGATGGCCATTGACCCAGGCTACCAACAACTAGTCAAACAGAGAAAGTGGGCACGCCAGGACAGGAGCATGTCGCATTTAATGACTGGCAAGGTTAACTCACCTCGGCATGGACCCAAGTCCATCAAACTGGCCACGATTCGGCATTGCTTGCATGTCGGATGGCAGAAGGCAGGAAAACAGTACAACCTGGTATGAGGTAGCATGACCACGATCGGCTTGGCAGGAGATCGCCCGCCACCAAAGCCTCACCCAATGTACCAGCACACTACCACTGACAGTTGTTGGGGACCACCACAACCAGGTGTGTTTATATATATATATTCTCCTCCCCCCTTAGGGGCTAGCTCTCTAAACATTTTTCTTTACTTCCAATTTCCTTCCTCAGAAGTTGGTTCACAAGGCCTATAATGACTTAGGTATCGGAGATGACCCTCATCACTCCGAGCCCCCATCCCTTCCATTCTTGCAAGACGATCGGGGAACGACGGAGTTATTTAGTCAGTGAAACACGACATCAACAAGGTAGATGATTAATTTGGGTAATCTAAATCAAAACTCCTGTTTTGAGAATTATAGTTGATAATAAATAGATGTGCACTCAATGCAAAACCTAACTTGGTCCATAAAAAAATTATTGTGAATAAAGTATCATTGGACTTTTGCAGCTGATCTGAAAAAGAGGGGATTTGCACTCTATACAAAACCTAACTTGGTTCATCAATGATTATGCTACCATGTCTATATTAGATGAATAAACCTAAGTTCAATGCAGTAATCCAGTAGAAGCACGACTTAGTGCGTGCGTGCGTGCGTGCAACTTCACTTAATAAATATTGGGCAATAATATTACTCACTCTGTCTTATTATATGATCATCATTAGCTCAACATAGCACTTAATTAGGAGGAAGATTCTTGGTCTTAGGAAAAACAACAAAGAAAAAAATAAGAAAGTAAAAGAAAAGAAATGTGAGGTCAAAGAGATTTCCCCCACCAAAAGAGAGAATCTCGAAGCCCGTATAGAGCTAGTAAAGTGTAATCTACACTGATTAAGAAAAGGTAAAGAACTCTTTCCTTCATAATGAAAAGCTATGTGGCTTGTCTCCACGAAAGAGATCACACAACTTGTCCCTAGATGTAGAGAACAGTGAAACCATTAAAATTTTTGGCTCGATTGGTTGTTGGTTCCGTACATCCAGAATCACAAAAACACCCTGCTTTTTTCAGACTCAAAATACAAAAATGATTAAGTATTCTGAAAATATACATGAATGGTATGTCTATCTTATAGCAACATGTTATGTAATTAAAATTATTTATATCCTAGTATTAATAATTAGTTCTTAGAACATAGAGTCTTGCACTGTTGCTACTGTTTTGCCACCAGTAATGAGTATTCCTTGAACTGGGAGAGAAAAAAAGAAAAAGAAAGACTTTTACTGGGTAATCCAACATGAATCTTTTACTTTATACCATATAATTATTGTACTTTAATCATTAATTAATGGTTCTAGGAGGGATCTTCTTTCTCTCTAAGAGGATCTCTTGAAAAAGATCCCTATATGAAAGACAGATTACCAAGTAAAGAAAAGTAAGGGGGTTCGAAGCATATGATGCTTCTGTTAGTGCATGTGGTGTCAGCATCGACTATGGTTAGGAGGTCAAGCACAGTCCACTAGGCCATCTTAGGGGCAAACAAGAAAGAATTAACAGTCTTGTAAAGAAAAGTTGGCAATCAAATACTACGGAAAACCAAACCGAGTGCCAAGTGACTCGGTTAGCTTTGCTCCAATTATACATACGACTAAAGTGTACAAAGCCAACCTAAGATGCCGACAATGTTTCATCAAATTCATTAGATCAGCATCTGCTTGTGTAGCTGCAGATTTTGAGATTCAGTATGCATCCCCTGTTACTAAATTAGATGGTTCAATTTTAGTACTGCCCATGAAGGATTTTCAGACACTGTGAGCATTAACACTTAAAAAATCTCAATTGTGGCTAGTTATTTCCTGCGAAAATGATTATTTTCTATTAAAATGAGTCTGTTTTAATCTCAAATAGTCATTCTCATCGCATATAATTAGTTACAAATGAATATTTTTCTTGTGGAAATTAGATGGTATATTTTTAGGCATAACTGGTCATGTTAGACAGATAAGTTCCATAACAAAATGGGCATTGAATTCGATGAGCAACTATGGAGTTGAAGTAACTTTATCTCACTATTGCCTTTATTTCATTCCTCTTGCAAGCTTGGGGCTTCCATTTGTTTGCTTATTGACCCATAATCACTTTCTACATTCTGGTTTTTATCTTTGAGGGACAAACTCTGTAGGTATCAAATGGACGGTCAGCTGTGAAATCCACCTGCTTGCTTAAACAACGTTTAGCACATCTTTGCATGATAATGATCTCTATCAGAGTCATGCACCATGCTCATCATTAAATGCCTTCTGCATAAACTGGCCACTCCATCCTTGACAACACTACAAGAAATATGATCCTGCCCAAAAAAAAAAAAACCTGAAAACTTCTATTGAAGCACTGAGACTTGTACAAAGAAACCCAAGTACTTTGAGACTCTCCTTCCGCTCAATTTCAGAGCTCAGATTTG